>JAODAL010062544.1:0-19698 GCA_025379985.1 Phyllomedusa bahiana | reverse complement strand
ACAGGGGACTTGGTGTGGGCTCATTCGCTGAGCGTCCCATAACGGGAGGCCAGTGTTTTCTTTTATTTTTTTTCTTTTTAATAGTAAAACAGAACAAAAACTATATAAACTGGAACCCTGGAATCATACCAACTCATAGAAAAGAAAACGTTGCATTTATAAAAGGTTAAACCGATAAAAATAAACCCATCCCTAAAAAATTGTACAATTGTATTTTTTTTATTCCCCCTCACAAAAAACCCTTTTGGGTTCCATGCGTTAATGGTGATTTAAATAATCCCACTAAAAATACAACTTGCCCAGCAAAAAAACTAATCCATCATACAGCAATGTCAAAACGTGAAAATAAAAAAAGGGGGGCTCTTTAAAGGGTTTTGTAATGAAAACTTTAAAAATAGCTTATCATTAAGAGGTCATTAACACTACAACTTTTTACCGGGATGTTTTATACCAAATATTCCCAATATAATGTAAATATTACTTAAATACGTGCCCAAAAATACAGCTATTGTGGGCAAAGAAATACCACCCCAGACCTCTATAAATTTTTCAAATATTGCTACTTTTTAGTGCTCCAATTATCCTTTTTTCCCAACAAAAAACCATTTATTCCAAAATAAAACTTCTTTTAGTATCGAAAAGGGGCTTGTTCACACAAGTTTTTGTCTTTTTGGGACCGCAAACGGATTAACAAATTTTTCGGTGATTAACTTTGGGTTCAATGGAAAAGCCAAACGCTGTTCTCACGGGAGATCGCGATGCGCTTTTGAGGCTCTCCTGCGCTTTTTGAAACCGCTTTAAGAATTGACATGTCCCAAATTTTATGCGGTTTCACAAGTGAAAGCCATGGAGATTAAGGGCGCCCTTTTTGGCACCTGTCCAAAAGCGTTCACATCGGGTTGTATAGCTGTTTGCACCTGAAAGGGAGGGGGAAAAGGCAGTGAGCGGTTTCGGTGGTGGGCCCGGGGGGGGTTGGGGGGGCGGCGCAGGTGGATCGAGGGGGGGCGCGGCTTTCGCATGTGAATGGAGGTGCGGGAAAAAGGGATGAAAGGAGGTGGGGAGGAGTCTGTGAATGGAGGTGGCGGGCGAATGTGAATGGAGGGGGGCAGGAGACTGTGAATGGAGGTTGGAGGAGGGGGGGGGCTGTGATGGGGGGGGGGGGGAAATGTGAATGGGGGTGGGGCAGGAGATGTGAAGGAGGTGGGGGAGGAGACTTGAATGGAGGTGCGGGCAGGAGGGCTGTGAATGGAGGGGCGGGCAGGGGACTGTGAATGGAGGTTTTCGGGGAGGGTCTGTAATGGAGGTGCGGGGGAGGAGCTGGAAAAGGAGGTGCGGGGAGGGGTTTTTGAAAGGAGGTGCGGGCAGGGAGAAATGTGAATGGAGGTGCGGGGAGGAGACTGAATGGAGGTGCGGGGCAAAGAAACTGTGAATGGAGGGCGGGAAAGGGATGAATGGAGGGGGGCAGGAGTTTGAATGGAGGTGGGTCGGAGACTGTGAATGGAGGGGGGCAGGAGACTTTTGGAAGGAGGTGGGGGGGGAGACTGTGAATGGGGGTGTGGTCAGGAGATTTTAATGGGGGCGGGGAGGAACGTGAATGGAGGTTGGGGGGGGAGACTGTGTGGAGGTGCGGGAGGGCTTGAATGGAGGTGCGGCAGGAGACTGTGAATGGAGGTCGGGGGAGGAGCTGTGAATGGAGGTGGGGAGGAGTGTAAGGAGGTGGGGCAGGAGCTGTAAATTGGAGGTGGGCGGGAGGAGTTGTGAATGGAGGGGGGCGGCAGGAGCGGGGAAATGGAGGTGGGGGAAAGGAGCTGTGAATGGAGGTGCGGGCAGGAGATTTTGGAATGGAGGGCGGGCGGGGAGACGGAAATGGAGGTGGGGTCAAGGGGTTTGAATGGGGGTGGGGCAGGAGCGTGAATGGAGGTGGGGAGGAGCTGTGAAGGGGAGGTGGGGTCGGAGCTGAATGGAGGTGGGCAGGAGCTGAAAGGAGGTGCGGCAGGGGCGGGTGAATGGAGGGGGGGGGGAGGAGATGTAAATGGAGGTGGGGCGGGAGTGTAAAATGGAGGTGCGGGAGGAGTTGTGAATGGAGGTGGGAGGAGATGTTGGGGGGGTGGGGGGAGCTGTGAAGGGAGGTGGGCAGGGCTGTGAATGGAGGTGGGGCAGGGGGGTTGAATGGAGGTGGGGGAGGGATGTGAATGGGGTGCGGGCAGGAGGACTGTGAATGGAGGTGGCGGGCGGGAGATGTGAATGGAGGTGTGGGCAGGAGATTTATTGTGGAGAGAGGAGAGAGGAGAGAGAGAGAGAGACACTGATGTTGGTTTTTCGGGTGCGCTTTTCACTCGTTCCAAAAAAACGGATCGTAAAAAGGATCCAAAAAAGTCGTAAAAAACCCTAATACCTTTTAAAAGTGCTACATAAAAGAGGGGGTCAAAGTTTTAAATTTTCCTGGTGGCCCAGTTTTTTGGAGATTTGCATATGCTTCGTTTGCCCCGGGTCCAGTCCTTCAATGGCCCTCTGGAAAAAAGAGACCTGGGCAGTTGCCCATTATGCCACCCCCTTAATACCAGAATGAATAAATGTGGGGTAATATATTTGGGATTCTGCTTTCCCCAGGAAAAAAAGATATAATTAAGGCATTTTTTTAAAAAAGTGATAATAAAGGACAATTTTTTTCTCTTTGTATGTATTCATGGCCTGCAGGGGCCGATATGATCCTCCCAAGTTTTTTAAAGTGACCCACAAAACTTTGTCACAGCAAGGGGATAGTCAAGGTCCAGAGTATAGGGGGTGGCTCTCTACTTTTTCCAGAGGATAACCCCGTGTTTGGCAGAGGGGCAGACTCTCGATAGGAGGCACCTCTCCGGGGGGCATTAATACCCCCTATCATGAATTAAAAAGCAGTCAAAAATAACCTTTAATTTATCCTTATAAAAATATACATATAGACACAATAAAATAATTACTCCAATGGGTAAAAATAATTTTAAAGATGGTTATTTGTTGCAAACTAGAATAGGAGGGGAAACCCGTTTGTTTTTGGTTTTGTGTATTTTTCCTTGTTTGTTTACCTAATAAAATTTCCTGTTTTCATGCGGGGAAATCGCCCCGAAAAAAAGGCACCCCATTTCCGCGTGGCCCCCTAATAAGCCCTATTTTCCCCTTTTCAGGTAACAAGGCAGATATTTGACTTTCCAAATTGTTAAAAAAGTAGAACCATCTAATATACAAAAAAATCCTCAGGGTACCCCCAAAAACCTTTTCCCTCTGGGGTAAAACCACACCCCGACCGTTTAAAGCGAAACCTCTCCCCGGGGTTTTTTAAGGGGTGTTCTAAGGGGGGTTGAGATTTTACACTGTTTTAGTCCAAAAAAAGGATGAAGGGATCCTTCTACATTTTCCCGGACACCCATTCAAAGGGTGTATGGGTTTGTGGGGCCCGTTCAATGGTTATGTCTGAACTCCTTATTTAGATGAGGGGATTGTGTTAAATTAAGAGTTGTTTTTTTTAAAAATGAATACATTTTTTCGGGGAAAGAAATGTGCTCTTACACACCCTTTTGTTAAAATCTTAACAGGTGTTTTGGCAAAAGCCCCAAAAAAGGGTCTATCCAGGCCCCTTAGCTTCCCCCCGGGGCCCTTCTAACACCCCTTTTTGGGGACAAGCATGATGCTGACTTGACCCTTTGATTAAAAAAAAGTTTGAAAACCCCTGGTGTGGGAAAAATTATAAAAACGTCCAAAAGTTAACTATACTTTCCTTTTATATGCAGAAAATCACAGGGAGTTTTTTTTTTAACCCATTATAATTTAGGGCGGGAAAAACATACCTTTTATAAAAATAGGGTTATTTTTTCCATTGAATACCCCCCTTTCCTAGCTTTTAAAATTTTAAAACACCATTGATTTAGTTTTTTTATCCCCCATCCAAATAGAGGTTTTTTTGGACTAGATCTCATTCCCCTTTTAAACAGCCAATTGGGCCTGCTGTTTTTCACTTTTCTTTATTCCCCCGATTGATCTTAAAAGTTTTTCTGTAAACCTTTAAACAAACCCCTTTACCCCCCTGTTTAAAACCCTCACAGTTTTGGTCTGATGTTCTGCTTTTTCCCTCATTATCTTTCTTAAAATTAGTAAGATATCCAGTCATTACCCACGTTTTCGGGCAGCAGCACTTTTCATTTAAAGGCTTTTATCTGACCAAAGACTTTTAAAACAAAACAGAGAAAAGTCTACTACCAGCCATGTATTAGAGTGGGGTTTTATGGGCTATTCAAAAGATTAAACGGGCCCCAAAAAAAGGTACCTGTTATAAAGGGTAGGTCTAGGTTCTGCCACATTGACATTAGGATTTTTTCCAAAAATACTTTATGGCAAAAAACCATAATTTGCCATTTTATTCCCTATACCCCCCCAACGGAAAAATTCTATACCATGTGAATGGGTTTTATAAAATGCCTTTTCATTAACACTGTACTGTAAATAGGTACAGTTTTAACCCGGGGGGACATTAAATAAGGTTTGAACATCCCAGAAAATAGAGGCCCTGGGGTTTTCTTAACATTTTGGTTGAGAGAGAGGGGGGGCCCAGCAGCTCCCATTTAACCCCTGATCCCCGTTTAAACCTCAAGTAATGGCTAAAGGGGTTTTTCCCCCACCCTTGCAAGTTGCTACCTTGAGATAGCATTTGACTTCACTCAGCCCTTCAAACCTCTCATCTAAGTTCTTACCACCACCTGCAGCCTTCACCAGGAAAAAAAATATTTTGGGAACCTTAGTTTTTAATTTTTTAAAAAATGCTGTTTTTTATGCCCCCCTTGCCCATTTTTCCCCCCCCACCCTAAGGCCCCCTTTTAATTGGCAAAATTTTCCCTGTCTGCACGCGGTTTTTCCGGGGACATCTAAAACCGGCTCCTTTGGGGCCTTGGGGTTTAAACTTTTTGGTTTTCCCCCTTCCCAAAATTGTTTGGGCGGTACCCCGGCTTGTTTAGTCCGTGGCTTTGGGGATTGCCGGGCCCGGAGAAATTTTTTGAAAGGGGAAAACCCGAGCGGTTTTTTTTTGAAAACCCCAAGCGGCATCTCTCATGTGAACCCTTTTGTTCGTCCATAGCACCCATTGATAAATCACTGCTTTAATTTTTTAAATCCGGCTGGGGTCGCTCTTTTTCGGCCCCCGGGAGGGGAATCTAAAAATTGCTTGAAAACACAGAGTGAAAACTTTTGGGGTGAACAACCCCTTTACACTTTTCATCCTTCTCTTTTGTGGTAAAAATTTCCCCTTTAATTACTTCCCCAACCCCCCCATGGGACTATAACTGTCCTGGGATTTAAACCGGAGGTTCTGGAAAACAAAAGGGGTTTATGTTCACACGCGTCTTGGATACGTTTGTGAAATAATAAAAACTTATTTCGCCCAAACAAATCCAAAAAAAGGAAAAAAAATTTGGGGGTTGTTTTTGGTACGTTTTCTGATTTAGAAACGCATCCCCATAGTTTCTATTGCCAATGCGTTAAATGGATCAAGAATTGACATGTCGTCTGTTTTAAACACAATAAAAAAACTTTAATGTAAAAATACTTTTTTATTGAAATAAATTTTAAACACCCCTTGAACTTTGAAAAAATATGTATTGGGGTTTTTTTTTTTTGGTATATAAAAAACTTTACCCAATATGAATTTAGAAAAAGGTGTGTGAACATACCCTAATTGTACAGCTGAAACAGGGGGAAAAGGGCCCCCAAAAGGGTTCGCTATAGCTGGGCTCTCCACGACAACAAAAGGATGGTTTTTTCCCCATCCCTGGCTTCTCAATCGCTGTGAAAAACGGGCCTGTGGGTTTTCCCTCCCTCCCAGCAGCTGTCACCTCATGGGGAACTAAAGTAACTAAGTAAAAAAATCAGTTCTGTCTTTTTTGATTTTTAAAAAAGAAAGGGGACTTTGGGGGAAAACCCCCCAGCTGGTAAACACATCGGGTTTACGTTCAACAAAAAATTTTTGGGAAGGAATAACGGGAAGGGAACAGCCCCAACACAGAGATATAAGCGAAAAAGTCCAGAATTGTTTTTTTTAAAATTTAAGGTTTTTATTTTAAAAGGGGACATTTTTCAGGAGTGTCACAGGTCCTCTTTAATAGGCCTAAAAAGTTCAAACAACAGAAAAAACCCCATTTAAAAGATTTTTGGGAGCAAGTCACTGCTGAAAAACGACAATTCTTATGGGGGTTACGGCATAAATCCCCTTTTAAATATTTTATTAATAAAATAAAGTTTTGACCTAAAAAGTTTTTCTTTACTTTGGGCCCTTTAAAAAAAAAAAAACTAAAAAATCCATATAATTTTTCCATATTATTTGTCAGCTATAAAAAAAAGAAAATTCATTCCTTTCCATGAAAACCATTTTTTTGGGATGCTGAAGCACCCCGGTGGGGATCTTGTATTGGGTTTGGGGAGCTTCCAGTCATTTCTGAGCACCTTTTTCGTTGGGGAAAGGGAAATTTTTTGAAGGTACTTTTTGGAGGGGGGGAGTTTTATTATAGGGGGCGGGCATTTTAGAATTTTTTCCCTTTGGGGGACAAAACCCAAGGTTCCCATTTCCGGGCCCCTCCAAAAATAATCCCCCAAAAATATATTTTGACAAACTTTATCTAGTAGATTATTGTCTGTTAGATTTGTCTTTTAAGGCTATGTTACACGGCTTAATTGGGGGGAACGGGGGCGGCGGCCCGGGAGCGGGGGATTAAAGCGGGGGGGGGGGGCACTTTGCCTTCCCAAAAGAAAAAACCCACTGCTAGCGGCGCGTAAACCCCGGTAGAAAGTAAATTGCCCAATTACTCCCCGCAGGCGGCTTCCCCAGGGGCATGGGGAGGAGCGTAATCCTTTGAGGGAAACTGTGAATTACCGTAATAAAAGGGGCTTTTTTGGGGGCCCCGGAAATTTGGGCGAAATTCGGGGCCGTAATTAGGGGACCGAAATTGGCCCATTTTTTAAAACCGTGTGAACAGGGCCTTAACAAAGGTTTCTGGGGGGATGATCCCAAAAGTTGTGGCCAAATTATGCCTCAACAGGTTTGTCACTAAATTTAAATTTGGATTGTACAGGAAATTTCCCCAATTTTCCCTGAAATGAAAAACCCTTTTTGCTGACAAAAATTTCCTGACTGGGGAAATGTGCACAGATCCCTAATTTCAGGGGAAACCCCATGCAAAAAAACCCAAATTATTTGTTGGACGTCAGATGATTTTTTGGGGGGCTTAATGCCCAGCATGTTTTTAAAAATCTGTCTGTCCCCAATTTTTCAAATTTGGTGTTAGAAATTCTAGAAAACCCTTTTAAAAGAAGTATTTAAGGGGGTTTCCCCTTTTCAGTCCCTCATTATTTAATGTGCTAGTTATATTTTTTTCCCCTTAGGCATCATCTTTTAAAAAAAAAAAAATCGGTAGGGGTTCGGGTTTTTTCCTTTATCTCAGTGGTTGTTCTTCCTTTTTAAATGCTTTTGGTCACAAGCTCTGTTTGGGAAAGGTTTCGTGCTGGGAGGGGAATGAAAGGGAATCTAACACTGAAAAATTAAGTTATTTCAGAGGTTCTTTCCCCCCAATTTTCTGGGTAATCTTTTTTGGAATTTTGAAAAAGGGGAGCTCTGGGAATTGTGGTACAAAAAAGATTTACCCCGAAAGAAAACCATAGGTAAAATAAAGGGTTTTTTCACAGTAGGGAAATTTTGTAGACAATGACAGTGAATAACACAAAATTTGTATAACATATCTGTCCACGGTCCTTTTGAAAAATTTGTAGGTCCCCTTTTTTGATCCCTTCTGGTTGTAACTTTTTGGTGTGTAAAAAACTCCAAAATGGGTTTTTGGGGAATTACTATTTTATCAAAGGAAAAAAAATTGCAGTATCAAATAGTTATTTTCCTTTGTGCCCATTTTTACGGGACATAAAAAAAGATCTAAAAGTAAAATTTTTGAAAGGGCACTTCCATCGGGAAAGGGAGTTTTTCTTTTTAAAAAAAAATTTTCACGAAAACTTTTTTCTTTAAAATTTTTTTGGGACTTTTTTTTTTTTACTTCCCCGGGCCCTTTTACATTTTAAAAAAATTAACATATAAATTTATTGCCCTTCTAAAAGCTGTGAAATTTAAAAACGTTAAAATGACAGGGCAGACAAATTTTCATTTTTCCCTCAGCTGCGGGTTTTAATATTTTTATAGTCTCAAAAAAAAATTGTAGGTAAAAACCCCCTAAATTTAAAAAAACAAAAAACCCCATATAAAAAGTCACATATTGTTTATCAGTTTTCAAAAAAGAAATATTTTGAGGGCGGGGGTGTTCCTTTAAGCACCCCCAAAAAAATTTAAAAATTTGTGGTGAAAACAACTCTAGAGGGTTTGGTTTTTTTCTTACCTATTTGGAAAATCCCCAAAAATTTTTTACTTGACTTTAATCTATTTATTACAATGTTTGTATATTTTGGGCCGGCTTGGGGAGGAAACCAAGCCAAAACCCAAAAAGGGAAAGTATAAAAAGTGTCTTATATTTATCCATCAAACACTCAATGACATTTCCGGGGTCCCTCAATCTCTAATAAAAATTTTAATTGGTGGAAAAAATTTATATTTTTAGAAGACATGAGGGTTTAAATTTCATCGGTGTAAAAATTTTGTTCAGGGACACCATAAGGTTTTTAACCATAGGGCATACTTGCAAGTGGTTTCCCGGGGATGGTGGTGGATTTCTTTGCTGCCCTTGGGAAAAAATTGGGAGGGGAAAAACAGAACTTCAAATTTTGCTGGTTTGCCATAAAGAAATTTGCTCATGGGAATTTTTTGATGAAGCCCAAATGCCTTTTAGATTTGAACAAGGAAAAAACCCAAAAAAATTTCGGTTTGTCCCTTTACTTTAAAACCCTTCCAAAAATTTTCATCCCGTTTTCCCCAGTTAACCCAAATGGAACTTAAGGGGCTGCTGGCAATTGTGTTCCATGTTCCCCAGCAGATAGTAGCTGTGGAATGACAAGTTCCGCATGCCACAAAAGCACATGAGGTTTAAATCTTTTCTTAAAAAGGGGCACAGACCGGAAAACAAATGTAAAAACCCTTTCCCTGCACTATCCGAAACTAAAAAGAAAAAACCCTTTTTTGCTGGAGTTACATTTCATAAAATTTTTTTTGTTCCCCACTTATATACAATTTCAAAAGTAAAAAAACAAACCTGCAGTTTCCCCATCTGTTCATTTAAACCCCGGGGACTGCCGTAAATTTCAAACGCAAAAATCCACTTCTGTTTTTGTCAAAAAAAACAAATAAAATTTTTTAGTTGATGTTAAACCAATTTAGATGTTGTAGGGGGGCCCTGGGATGGAAAGTTCATGGGTAAACCCCGACCCCACCATGGGTCTATTAAAGTTTTTCTAACCCCAAAAAAGAATTTTTTAAAAAAATTTTCTCTAATTGTCGCCGGGGGTTTGCAGTTTCCCCTTTGGGCAACACAAAATCTTTTGCAAACCCCCAAAAATAAAAAGGGATCTTTAGCTTAAACAAACCCCTGGGCCAAATGAAAATCTAGACTTTTTTTTAAAAAAAGTGGGCCCTGAAAAAGTTACACTTGGACTTGCCAAATTTCTTTCCTTACTTTAAATCGTGTAGTAAACAAGTTTGAAACCCATTTGTAAGCCATTTGGCTTGTTTGTGTGAAGGTTAATTAAAAAAATAATTTTAATGGCTGTGATTTTTCCCTACGGTCAAAAATGTCAAGGGTTGCATTTTAAACCCAAAAAGGGAAAAAAAACCCCCTAATTTTTCACATTGGAGGAGTTTAATTACCCTTAAAGGTGTGTTTTTTCTCCTTTGGGTTTTAAAAACTGCTCGCATTCTCTGCATTTTGGGGATTTTATTGTTTGGGGGCCCTCCCGACCTCAATGGGTTACAGTAGTTTTTCTTTTTAAACCCCTTTAAAAAAAAATTAACCCTATAAAGAAATCAGTCACAAAGCGGGAGGGGTTGGGGGGGTGCCAAGGGGGTATAAGGAAGATAATAGTTTACAAAAGGTATTTTACACACTTCTTCCCCCTAGGTAAGTTTTTAGCCAAATAATTTGGCACTTTTTAATGGGCAGAAGGTTTTTGCTTTTGACTAATTTCTAATTTTTTTTTGGGGTCAATATAGAAGGGGGGTACCCCATTCCTGAAGTCTTGGTAAAACCCGGAGGGTTGTGAAAAAACTAAGCAAAATTTGGGTTAAAAGGTTTGGGCAATTTTGTTGCTCCTTATGGTTTTGGGGCTATTGATGGCGGCAAAACATAGCCCGTGGTCATTTTTTCTCTGGATTTTTTATAATTAACTTTTTTTTTTGCTTTTTTAATTTTTCTTTTTTGGTTTACTCTATTAGAAACGGTTTTTAGTGCTTCTCCTTTTTGTGAAGTTTATTAAAACCCCTGGGGCTTATAAAAAATCTAAAAGCCTTTAAGTGAAATTTTATTTTTTTTTATGGACAAAATGAAGTATAATATTTTTTTTTGGGTTTAAAGTTGTGGTTAAATGTTTAAAGCATAATAGACAATAAGATATTAGGGGGGCATGTTGTACTGGAGGGGGTTTCGCGGTTTTTCTGGCCCTCCTTTTTAGCTTGAAAAAACTGGCACAGCCCCTGTTCCCCAGATTTATTTAAACAGGCGGGACTCTAAAAAATTTTGGTGCATTATCGGGAGCCCGGGGGCACTTTGTAATGCGCAGAGATCAGGGGTTTTTTCTAGAGGCGGTAAAAAAACCCCAAAACCCAAAGATTCTACCCCATTTATGACCGAGTTTTGGGAAAACTATGGAACGACTTTGCTGGAAACAACCAAGTTAAAAGTTGGATTACCTGAGCCTGATTTTTGTATTTTTGGAAACTAGAAAAGTGCCTAATCTATGACCAGCCGTAGAAAAAGGGGGATTTAAAAACAGGGCATTCACGTACTAATTTCCGGGGCAAAAAAAAAAGTTTTCCCCGGGGGGGGCCCAAAATACATATTTTCACCCCAAAATGGGTTTTTTAGCAATGTAAAACTTGGGATTGAAAGACAAGGGTTTTAAACTGTTAAACAACCCCCCCATCCCAGTTTTTCATTTAAATGAGTTTAATTACAAAAAACGAATCGGTCGGAGAAGAAAAAAGGGGGGAAAACCCCCGGGTTCCCCATAATCAGACATTCTGGGAAAATTGCTGGGATAACATTCAAAAAGAACCCCGTTTCTAGTTTCCTTCCTTATTCTTACCTGGTTAAGTTTCCTCTACCCTTTATTAGTTTTTAATAGAAACATGAAGTTTAACAAAATTCCCCTTTTGACTCGTTCCCTTTAAAGTTTTCTAAAGATAAAAGATATTTAAATTTTTTTTAAAACGTATTCGGGCAAATACAT
Organism: Phyllomedusa bahiana; assembly: GCA_025379985.1. Lineage (NCBI taxonomy): Eukaryota > Metazoa > Chordata > Amphibia > Anura > Hylidae > Phyllomedusa > Phyllomedusa bahiana. The sequence continues at coordinate 8,307 of JAODAL010062544.1, read as the reverse complement.
AGCTCTGAAAAAGGGGGGGGACAAGGTAATACCCCCTTTAAATGACCCGGGTTTTCTGTTATGCTTTATTTGGGGGTATTTTTATCTCAAATTTTGAGGGGAAAAAAAAAAGCTTAAGGGTTTACCAAACTAGCCCGAGGTGTCAAAAAAACCCAAACGATTTGTTTACAAGAATCCAAATCCTTTTGGGAAAGAACAGATTTTGGGGACAAAACTTGGCTTTTATAGATTGACCTTTTGGACTTGATTCAAATTTGGGCTCATAAGTTCCAAGTTTTTTTTTTTTTTGTTTTGGGGGCTGCGCCCTTCTTGTGCCTGTTTTATCATGGGTCTGGGGGGCATTTACGATCAGAATTTCAATTTTGCAACGGGTTGAATAAAATTTTCCCATCCAGAGTCCTTCTTCCCCCAAAAAGCCCCGGTTACACGATCTTCCGGATTTTTCCAACATTTCTTTCCCAAAATATTGGCAGACAAAAATTTTCACCAAAAATTTTTGGATGTCCGAAAAAACTTTACATTCTGTCTTTTTGTTGTTTAAAGATTTTTTTAGTATTTTCTTTTTTTCTCTTTAAAGGATCGCGGGATTCCCTCTGGGGAAAGGTCATCGTTGCCCGGTATAAATTCAAATTTTTGAAGCCCTAGTCTAAAGGGATCCGTTTAAAATTTCTGTTGTTTGTATCAAATGAAGTTTCCCCCTCCCCAAATGTTAAGATTACTTTGCAAAATTTGTTTGATTTCCCAAAAAAGTCCCCCAGCAAAAAACCGGGGTTCCCTTATAAAAAAATTTAAAAATTTAAAAATTTGGAAAAAGATAATAAAAGCTTTACTCCCCCAAAAATTTTTGCCCCCCTAAAAAGAAGAAAGCCCTACCCAAGGTTTGAGTAAACCCCCCCCGATTAAAGGGGGACCCCCGCCCAAGCCTTCAATTTCCCCAATTGGGTTTAAAAGGGGGGGTAAAGTTGGAAACCCACATAGTTTAAAAAAATAGGGAAACAAAATTCCCTGGGCCCTTTTTTCAGAAACCATTCTTAAGCAATGGGAAAAACCCCCCAACAAAAAAAAAATCTCAAAACTCTTTAAGTTTTTGCTGAGAAAAACCCGATTAAACAGGAAAAAAGGGAAAAAAAGGAAAAAAAACAAAACTAAGGGAGAAAAAAATGCAGGATGGGGTAAGAGAAGTTTTTAGGGAATTTGCATACAGATGATGTTGGTGGAAAAAGAATTAAAATTTTAAATGAATTGTTTTATATCATGATAAAATAGATGCACAAATGTCCCCCAAAACTGCAGCGACAGTAAAAATAAAATATAAGGGCACTTGCTTTTTCATTATATTTAAAAAAAAACCCAGATTCAAGCCTCGTGACAAAATTTTTTACAAATTTTCCCCTTTCGTACTTATGGACCCTTTGTATGGAAAAAATGCCTGATAGAATTTACAGACCCGCCAGTAGATGATTGGGAATTTTGATTTTAAATGATGGCTACCTTGCAAAGGTGGGCCCTTGATCCTGACCCTTTTCTGTTTGGGTTTTTTAGGGTTGGGGAAAATTTTTTGGGGTCCATCTCTTTTTTAAAAAGGGTCTGCTTTTCCTTTTTCTTTTTTTCTGTTAAATTATGCGTTTTGTTGTGCTTGAGTAAAGAAAACAAGTACTCTGGCTTAAAAAAAAGGGAAAACGATCGTTTTGAGGGACACTAAAAAAAATTTTTAAAGTTAGGTATTGTTTCCCGATTGTTTTGGATAGAGAAAAAGGTTTCAGTAAAAACATAGGGGCCACAGGGTGATAAAGCAGAGTGGGGGGAAAGAGATGTAGGAGGTGCAGCAATTGTGGAGAGCTTTCATGGAAAAGGCCCAGGGTTTCACCCCATGTTAGTAGTATTTTTTAACCCCCTTTTAAACCCCCCGGACCCCATTTTTGGGCCATCTCTAAACAGAGCCCCCATTTTTTTTAAATGTCTGTCATGTGCCCAACTTTTTGTGAAAATTAATTTTTGGGGACATTTTAAACCTTTCCATTTTATTCAGAGATTTTTTTCCCTTTTGGGACACATTGTGCTTTGGGAAAGTGGGTAAAAAATTTTTGGCCCAAAAAAAAATTTTGTTTTATTTGTGAAAAATTATCAAATTTTTGGGGAAAAAAATGTAAAAAAATTTCCCAAAATTTAAAACTTTCTGCATTAAGAAAGTTGTTTTTCCCATTTCAAAAAAGTTTATAAACTAGCTTTTTACCAAAAAGTCTGCTGAAGTTTGGCTTTCATTTTTTTAAATGGTTTTTTTTTTTTTTTTTACAACATTGGGGGGGCTTAAAAATTTATAGAAATTTTAAAATTTTTTCAAAAAATTTTTGAATATCTTTTTTTAGGGCCCAGTCCAGTTCTAATGTGCTTTGTTTTGACCTGTATGTTAGATCCCCCCAAAAAATGACGTCATCTAAGAAACTAAAACCCTTTAAATTTTATTAAAAACCCCGCTTTTTAAAGAAGTTTATTAACCCATTAGTTTTTTTCACAGGAATTAAAGCAAAGTGGAAGGGGAAATTTCAAAATTTTTCATTTTTTTTGGCAGTTTTTCAATTTTTTATACATTTTTGAAAAAGGAATAGGGTTTAAAATTGATCAGCGAAATGCAAATTGATAATTGTTTCCCCCAGATTCTCCCGTTTTCAGAAAATATCCCCATATGGGGCCCCTTTAGTGCTTTTTTTTGGCTAAACCAAAAAGCCCAGAAATAGGGGGGAGCACTATTTGGGATAGGGGGGCCTCATTTTCATTCCCGTTTTATTTAGGGGCGCCTTTTCGGGGTTTGCGGAACCCTAAAGGTTCCAAAACAATAAATACCCCCTAAAAAAAAACCTCCATATTGGATAACTACACCCCTTAGGGAATTATCCGGGAGGTGTAGGGTTTTAATCGACCCACAGGCGTTTCACAAATTTTTTAGCTTCAGCTCTAAAAAATAAAAAAAATATATATTTTTTCCAATAAATCGGAAATTTTTAGCGAAAAGGGTTTAATTTTTAAAAGGGAAAATTCTTGGAAAAAACCCCCCAAAAATTGTGTTACGCAATTTTTTCCCAAAGGGTTCGGCCCAATACCCCCCAGGGGTTTGGGGTAAACTGCTTTTTTTGGGGCATGGCAGGGTTTTGGTTTACAAGGGGGGGAGCCCCCTTTTGGGCCCTTTGCCCCCATAGATATTGGGGGGGCCATTTTGCATCTGCAAAGCCCCCCAAGGGAGTCCCCTAGAACAGTAAAACCTTCCGGGAAGTTTCCCCATTTGGATTCAACCCCCCTCGGGGGATCTCATCAAAAGGGTGTTTTTTTGCTTTTTGGGGCCGCACGGGTTTTCCCTTTAATTTTTTTTTTTAGCTTTGGGGCCCGGGGGAAAAATGGAGGGGGGAAAAACGCGGGTTCCCCCCATTGTTCTTGGGCTTCATTTTTAAAAGGTTTTCCCCATAGGGGAAAAAATTGAGGGGATAACTTTTACTTTTGGGGGTCGGTTTTTTTTTTTGCCTTTTTAATTAAAGTTAAATTTTTATAGTTTTTTTATGTTTTATTACTTTTAAAACAATAGAAGCGGTTTTAAAAAAAGTTCTTCGTTTTTTTTGTTGTCCTATTCTGACAGCCATAGCTTTCTTAATTTTTTGCATATGGAGCTGTTGTTTGGGGTTGTTTTTTTTCGAGATGAGTTGTGTTTTTTTTTGGGTTCCTTTTTCGGGGGGATTTGATGCTTTGATCACTTTTTTATTAAGGGTTTTTTTGGGGGGCCCCCTTTTTTAAAAAATTAAAAGCCCAAACCTGGTGTGTTTTTTATTTTTTTTTTTTTAAAAGCGGGCCCCTGTGCGGTTTTAAAAGGGGAATTTTTAGGGGTTTTTCTAGAGGGGTTTAAAACGATTTTTACAGCCCATTAACCCACTTTTTTTATTTTTTTTTTAATGGTTTTTTCTGCTTGGGTTTCAAAATTTAAAAAACCTTTTATTTGGGAAAAAAAACAGGTTTTTGCATGCCCCAGTTGGGGAGCCCTAATTTTTTTTTTTTTTTTTCATGGAGCTGTATAGGGGCCCTTTTTTTTGGGGATGGTTGACGTTTTTATTGGTAACAAATTTTTGGGGGGGGCAAGACTATTTTTCGCTTTTAAAACCCTTTTTTTTGGGGAAAGGGAGGGTGAAAAAAATAGGGCAATCCTAGCAGTGTTTTTTTTTTTTTTTTTTTTAAAAAGGGGTTCAACCCTTGCGGTTTTCCGTGACAAGTTAGTTTTACTTGTGGGTTGGGGAACGATTACCCCGGGGATTTCCCAATTTATGTAGTTTTTTTATTTGAAGGGACGAATTTTTTTTGAAAAAAAAAGGGGTTTTTATTTAAAAACAATAATTTTTTGCATCGCTATCTTCCAATAGCCCGGGAAATTTTTAAATTTTTCCGTTTTACAGAGCTGTTTTAAAGGGCTTTTTTTTTTCGGGAAAGTAACTGAAATTTTAATTGGGATCACTTTGATGTTTATATAAAATTTTTGATGATTTTTACTCCTTTTAAAGTGTGGGGGATGAAAAAAAATTTGCAAAATTTTGTTGACTTTCTTTGGGGGTTCTTTTTACGGCGTTTTTAAACCCTACCCGGGGGTTTTTTTAAACATGGCAGAATTTCAGGGTGGTGTCGATGCAGGGGGGATAAACCCAAAAATTTTGGGGACTTTATTTATTTTTGATCTTTTTGGGGGCGGGTTGCCGTTTTTTAAAGGGGAAAAAGGGCCCAATTTTACCCCTGTTTTTGTTTATTTTTTGTGTTTGTGTTTTCCCTTTTTTACAAAATTTTTTTTTTTCTTTTTCTTTTTTTTAACTTTTCCCCAGGGGGGGAAATTTCATGAACGATCGTTGATGTTAAAATGGCCCAAAAGGAGTTTAGCACACAGTTTTTTAGCTGTATTTTCTGGTCTTCCCTGGCCAAAATGTCAGTCACGGGTGCCCCCCAATGCATTGGGGGCATGTGACGTCACCAGGGGCCAACCCGGATGCTTTCATTTTAGCATCCCCGGGGGTGTCGGCAGGGGATCAGTACCGGCGTGAAAACCGTTACTGCACCGGTGCGGGCAGCAGGAGCTCATTTTTTTTGCTGGGGCCCGCTGCGATTTTCGCGTTCCCCGATGTTGCGAAATCGGGGGGGAGGGTTTTAAACCCCCGGGCCCGGGGCTCACTCCCGGCCCCTGGGGGATTTCCGGGAAAGATGCCAGCGGTTAAAAATTTCCGCGGTTTTCCAAAGCCCCCCGATCTTGCGGGGCTCCCCCCTTTTTTTTAGCGCGCAAAATTTGCCCTTTTACGTACTTTTTACGGCAATTTGCCGGGGGAAAAACCCCCAAACCCCACATTGCCGTATTTAGTACGGCAAAAAGTCGGGGAAGGGGTTAAGTGGAAAAAAAGGGACCCCCGGGGCATACCACAACATACCCAACCCCCGGCCCGAAAGAGAATTAAAAGGGCCAAAACGTAAATGTTTCGTAGGCTATGTTTGCGCCCGTTTTCCCGATAATATATGCTTTTTCCTTTTTTTTGAGTCAATAGTTTTGATAGGGAAATCAAGCCCTTAAAAATAGATTAAACCCATTTTTGGGTCAGTAATTCAAGGCCCCAAAAAAAACACGAAGAAAAAAAGAACCCCAATTTAAAAATTAACTTTTACTAGATTACTTTAAAAGGGAAAAAATACCCAAAACAAGACAAGCCAAAGGCAAACTCCTAGGACAGCCCCAGTCCCTATAGTCTTTTTACAAAATTTAAACATATAGGTAATGGCAACCCAAAAATAATGGGGCCCTTTTAGCAGAGTAATTTGCCCCCAAAAAGGGGCGGCCCCCTAATGGGAAAGGGACCCCCCTTTGGGCCCCTAAAAGCAAGGTTCCTAAAAGGGTTTCCGAGGTATAAATTTTTAATTTAAAAAAAATGGCAAAACCAGTAATCTAGGGGGAAAAAAAGTTCCAATTCCATTAAAAAAATACCAAATTTTCAAATCCTTAGTTGATTAACATGTTATTGGGTTTATTAAACCCCAACGGTTTTTCCCTTTTAAACTAGATTAGCTAGGGTTCATCAGGGGGAGGGGTGGGAAAATGAAACTTTAAAGGCTATTTTCAATGGGGGTATAAACAAAAAGCAAAACAATTTCTTTAGCATTTATGTATTCTGTTAGATGGGCCCCTTGGGGGATGATGATGCCGCCCACTCAACCCAAAAAAAAAACCCCCTCAGGTATTTAAATTTAACGCTACCCGGGAAATGACCCCCACAACTCAGTGGGAAGTTGATCCATTAACAACAAAATAAAGCCAAAAAAATAAACACTTTGGGTTAATTACCCACTTAAACCCTAAAACAATGTAAAAGAAGTCGCCATAAAAACAAACGCTGTATTAGATTAGCTGCGGATAACAAATTAGAAAAAACAGCGCCGCTCTTTAAAAAAAAGGGGGAAGCGCATGCGCAAAAGGCGCTTAAAAATCACGGTACTAAAAGGGAAATCACGTTCAGAGTACGCACGCGCAACCTGTACCGCGGGCAATCGGGAAAAAACCCTGCGCAAAAAGCGATAAACAGAGCCGCACCCCCATAAGCCACCAGTATTTAAAAACCGAACGTATACAATTCAAGATCTCCATTGTTAATGCGGGTATATTTTTAAAGAGGCAAATCTGTTTACTGGGTGGTGGGGCCCACACTTAAAGAAACTAAGATTGTACAAATAATGAAAAGGGAAGTGGGGGAAAAAGGGCCGGGTGCCAACAATCTGAACACGGCATAAAATTTAAAATGTACAAATTAAGAAAAAACCAAAAATGCCTAAAAGTTTGTTGGAAGAAAATTTCGGCCTATAAGTCCAAATTGGTCAAATCCCAGAGCACCCTAACAAACAGAAGGAAAATAATATTGTTTTTTAAAAATCGCCAATTATAACACAGTGGGTAAAAGTTGCTGTAATTTTTTCACAAAAGCAGCCAAAACTAAATTTCATTAAGGCCACTTGGTTGTACTTTTTTGGTCTATCTCCATTTGTTTCCTTACAAATAAAAAGTTTGTCTACATCACCTTTCCTAGGTGTTACTTGGTTTTTTTCTACGAAAAAGATAAAACAGGTATGGTTCCCTCAGATTCTCCCACGTGGGGCCCAGTGGGGTGTCTCACGATGTCTCAATCCTTGGCCTGTCCGTGGGGGGAAAAATTTTTTCCAAAAAGGGTGAGTGAAAATTTCCCTTCTATGGTTTTGTTGGACTATATAGGCGGATTTGTTTCCAACAAACTTTTTACATTTTGGTTTATCTTAATTTTGTACATTTTATGTTTTATGCCCTTTTTCGATTTTTGGCAAAACCCTTTCCCCTACTTCCCTATTTCATTACTGTACAACTTAGTTACTTTAAGTGTGGGGCCCCCCACCCCCTAAGCATTTTATTTGTCCTATAATTTTTAACTGCTTAATCAATGGAGAAAACTTGAATGTTACGTTTGGTTTTTTATAAAACTGGTGGCTATGGGGGTGCGGTCTGTTTACGCGATCTTCGCATGGTTTTTCTCTGATTGCCCCCCCGGGTTTTTGGGGGGGGCGTGCGTGACTCTGAACTGTTCTTTTTCGTGCCGTATTTTGAAAACGCCCTTTTTCGCATGCGCTTCCTCTTTATTTTGAGCGGCGCTGTTTATCTAATTTGTTTCGGCGCAGTAATTTAAAACAGCGTTTTTTTTATGGGTACTTTTCTACATTGTGCTTAGGTTAATTGGGGAATTTCCAACGTGTTATTTTTTTTTTCTTTTATTTTGTTGTTTTTGGACAACTTCCTACTGAGTGTGAGGTCACTTCCGGGGAGCGTTCATTTAAATCCTAGCGGGGTTTTGGTGGGTCGCGGCGTCACATCACGAGGCATCTAACAAATACATCAAGCTAAGTATCGTTTTGCTTTTTTGTATATACGCCCTTGCAAAAGCCCCTTAAGATTCATGTTCAGTTTACCCCTGATGAACCCTAGCTAATTATTTTGGGGGAAACGCGCGGGGAAAGAACAGTAAATATGTTATATCTACTAAGGATTTGATTGTATGTTTTTATGGAATTGGAACTCTTTTTCCTAATTGTCTGGATTTCATATTTTTCATTAAGATTTAACCCCGGTACCCCATTTAGGAACCTTGCTTTGTTTCTGAAAAGGGGGGGCCTTATTAGGTGGGGCCGCTCCCTTTTGGGGGGGTTACTTGCTGAAGGAGGCATTAATTTTTTTGTTCAGTACCTTATGGGTTTAATTTTTATATGACTAAGGGATGATGCCCGGGG
>JAODAL010062543.1:0-19700 GCA_025379985.1 Phyllomedusa bahiana | reverse complement strand
TCTTCCTACCTACCTGGTAATATAATTGAGAGGGCAGCAGCCCATGGGTTGAGCATTATCCCCGGGGGTCAGTTCTCTCCCCACCCCCCAAAAGCTTGGGATACTGGGCCTCTAAGTTATGCTTGTACCTGTTCCCCCTACCCCGGGGAAAGTTTTTTACGGGAATTTGGGAATAGGAAAATGAAAATCGGGAAAATTTGAGGATTCTAAGAAATTTTGGTGTAATTTTTTCGGGGATGAGTTGTTGCTGGGACAAGTATCATGGCGGTGGGGAAAGGGGATGCAGAAGAAAAGGGAATAAAAATTTTATTTTATGGGGGAAAAGAGAAGACTCATTAAGAGGGACGCCCCGGGTGAGTCCCTGATTTAAAGGGGTTATTTTACTTCTATCGGGGATCAGTCTGTATTCAAGGGAAAAATAAAGTAAACCCGGGGGCTGGTGTCTGATCTCAAAGTGGTCTCTTTATGGTGGTGTTGTGGGTTATCCCTGAGTGGTTTTCTGCCCCCTTTTAATTGGGTCAGCTCCCCCAATAAAGGGGCCCTGAATTTGGCCCCTATTGGAGGTAAAGATGGGGAAAGGACCACAGGCCCCTGAGATAAGGTTTTAATTTCCCGTGGGTGGTTTAAGCATTTTTTTTTATCAAAAAAAAATGTAAACTAAAGAACCCAAAAGTTTTTTTCATGTATGATAGATAGCAAAAAAAAAAATGCTTTTTTTAGGGATTTCCATGTAATGAAATTCCCCTTTTTTTGCAGTGGGGTCCCTTTTGGGGTATTTAAAATATGAAAAACCCCTGCCATGGCACCCGGGTTACTTTTTGTGTTTTTTCAGAAATTTTTTTTTGGGCAGAATAAAACCGTTTATTTGGCTTATTTTGTTTTTAAATCTTTATAGGGAGGGGGGGGGGGAAAATGTCTCCATTTTGGTTTCCTGCCCCCCCAAACCCACTTTCACAGGCTGTTATAGGAGTGCAGCTTGCAAGGTTGGTGTGTTTTTTTTTTTTTTCTCTTTTGAAAAATGGAGGGGGGGTTGACCCAATGGAGGCCTAAATTTTGGTTTAATTTTGGAGGTAAAGAAAAGCAGGACCACCCGACCTGAAAATCACGTTTTTAAATTCGTGGGGGGTTAACATTTTTTGATCAAAAACTTTTGAATGAGAATCTCAAATTTTTTTCCCTGAAACCCCTTTTGGGTTTTCTATATGGTGGTTTTGGGTTTTTTCCTTGAGCTGGTGTCTGACCCCCATGTGGTCTATATTTGGCGGGTTGTTGGTTTTTACTGAGTGGTGTCTGACCCCCTATTTGGTCTCATATGGCGGTGTTGAAGGTTATACTGAGTGGTGTCTTACCTCCCATATGGTCCATTTTGGCCGGGGGTTTTCAGGTTATACCCGAGCTGGGTGTCTGACCCCTATTTGAAAAACACATGGAAATTCCAAAGGAGCATTTTTTGATATCTACAATATATGAAAGAAACTTTTTGGGTTCTTAGTTTTGCATGGGGTTTTTGGCCAAAAAACATGCCAACCCCCCCAGCTTTACCCCAAAGGGGTCTCGGCGGGTGGGTTTTCCCCTTTTATTTATCCTCACGGGTCACTTCAGACCCTTTTCACCCGGCCAAAACGGCCTCCCCCAAATGGGGGAAGGGGAAAAAAAAAAAAAAAGCACCTACCTTGAAAAAAGCCAAGTGGCCGGAAATATAACAACCCGTGGGGGTGGGGGTGGTTTCAGCAAAAACCCCGAATTTTGGGGGTAACCATTCCTCCCTTAAAATAGTTTAAAAGGGAAATATGTGCCCCAAAAACGGCCAATATGTGCCAATATGTGCCAAACACAGGGAAAAAAATTTTTGAAAAAAAACACTGCGAAACCCGGGGGCCACTGGCATGGGGGTGCGGCACCTAAATATATGCGCAAAGTCCAAAACCCCGTGGGGACCCACCCGCCCAAAAAGGGGAAAAAACCATGGGAAATCTCCCCCCCCAAAAAAAACCCCTTTATGATATCTACATTTTGGAAAAAAAAATTTTTAGTTTCTTAAATTTGCTTTTTTTTGGCCAAAAAAGTCAATTCAACCCCCCACTTAAAAAACGGGATTTTCAGGGTGGTGGTCCCACTTATCCCCATCTCTCATAGGGTCAAAATTTCCCCGACCCTCACTGTGCCCAAAAGGCATTAAAATTGTTTTTAAAAGCATAAATGCTTTCTTTGGAGATTTCCATGGCGTTTTTTTAAACCCCTTTAAACACTATTGGTCTTTTTTTGGCAAATGTTGTTTGTTTATTCCTGAGCTGGGTTTTGACCTTTGTGGTCTCTATTGGCGGTGTTGGGAAGGTTTTTACCTGAGGTGGTGTCTTTTCCCCCTTTTGTGCTCTCAAAATGGCGGGTTTTTATGGTTATACCCCAGCTGGTGTCTTACCCCTATGTGTTCTCTATAAAAATGGTTTGTAGGTTATACCCGGTGGGTTTTCCCCACCTCTATCGCAAAAAGGGGAATACACTACGTGGAAAACCCTAAAAAGCATTTTTTGCTATCTATTTATTACATGAAAAAAAATTTGAACTCTCCCCGGGTTTACATATTTTGAAACAAAAAATGTTTAAAATTTTTTCCCCACGCTTTCAAAGTGATTTTCAAAAACGGGCAAATCCTAAAGCTATCTTACCCCTCAATCGAAACCAATTCCCCCCCTCTCACTGGGGGAACCACCTCCATTATTCAAGATTTAAAAAATAAAAAAAAACCCAAAACCTTTCAAGCTGCCCTTCTTATGACAGCCTGAGGAGTGGGGGGGGGACAGAAACCCAAAAGGGGAAACACCCCCTTCCTTCCCATAAAAATTCCCAAAGTACACCAAGTTTAACGTTATGTTTCTGCACAAAAAACATTTCTGAAATACGTATGCAAACCTGGGGTGCCACTGCGGCCTGCGGCACACCTGTAATTATACAGACACACACAGGACGCCGCATTATGTATGATAGTTAGCATTAATGCTTTTCTTTAGGGATTTCCAACGTAGTGTATTGCCCCTTTTGAAGTAGTGTGCCGCTGGCGGCGGTTCTGTGTGTGTACATGTAATAATTACATGTGTGGCCGCAGCCTTGCCAGGTGGCACCCAGGTTTTGCACTCACGTTTTTTTTCAGAAATGTTTTTGTTCCCTGATGATTAAGGTGAGGTAAAACACCTGACCCTTTAACTTTACTTTTCTTGCTTGTGGTTTATCTTAGAAGGTCTTGAGGTTGATTGACCAAGGAAAACGTGGAGGGGGATATTGTATGTGGGCCGGTGGGGGATATGGATGGAGCCAAGGCCGGGACAAGGCATTTTGGTGCTCTAGGCAAGTACAGCCAATGGCGCCCCCCCCCCCTCCCACACACACACACACTAATTCCTCTTGCCCCTGCGCCAGGTCCTGTCACTAATTTTCTGCACATTCCACTTAGACTCCGTCCATCTCCTCAGCAGTCACTGCACAATGACAATTAGCTTTTTCAAAATCACTCTCCTCCCTACGTATTTTTTGACAGTGTTAATACATTACAAAATAAACAGTCCCGATTAATCCACCGATAATGGAGCAAATCTACCGGATGCATCATTGTTACTAAAAAAACACTCCACAAAACCAAGACCCTAAACTATTACTACTTCAAGGCTAAATAATCCTGCCAGGACCCAGGACGAAACGACGACCCCCACATTGTGACTATTCAGCTGTACACAGCATATGATTACATACACACCGCCATACAGGGGAACAATATATGTGGTAGATACTAGTTTGTAAGTAGACGACTCAGCAGTAATTATGTGATTACACTGCAGTTACATTTAGTGACTACACAGCGAGACCGTCTCTTTCTGTCAGCCGTCGTTCACGTTCCCTTTTCTTACTCCATCCGGTTCACGCCTTCATGCTGATTGCTCCCGGGCAATATCGTCCCGCAAGATTTGTCACAAATATCTTAGAATCCTCAACATTTCAGGAAACTCCTTACTTATAGGTATATAAGTCCCCTCAGTTAGACATAGAATATAGAATATGCCCTCTCATTCTTGGCTGTGGTATATGTAATTGTCCCCTTAGACAGGTAGGTATATAAATTATAGGGCATCAGGCTGGTATATAGAATATGGTCACTTTCAGGCAGGTATTTAGATATGGGTCACTATCAGGCAGGTATATAGATATAGGGTCACTCTCTCAGGCGGGTATATAGATAATAGGGGCACTCTCAGGCGGTAGTTTAGATATAGGGGACTCAGGCAGGTTAAATAGCTATAGGGGCTACTGGCAGGTATATAGGGAAACATAGGCTAGGTATATAACCTAGGGGCCACAGGCAGGCATATGGGGGCTCAGGCAGGCGTATAGGTGGCTCAAGCAGCATATAGGGGCTCAGCAGGCGGTTTATATGGGCTAAAGCAGCCATTTAGGGGCTTCAAGCAGGCATTATAGGGGCCACAGGCGTATATAGGGGCACAACGGCAGGTCATTAGAGGGGCCCACGGGCAGTATATAGGGGGCACACAGGCAGGCATTATAGGGGCCACAGGCAGTATATATGGGGCCCCAGGCAGGCATTATAGGGGGCCACAGGCAGGCATTATAGGGGGCACGGCAAGTATATTAGGGGGCGGCACATGCAGGTATATAGGGGCCACAGGCAAGGCATTATGGGGGCACACAGGCAGGTTATTATAGCGGGGCCACAGACAGGCATTATAGGGGCCCAAGGCAGTATATAGGGGGCACCACAGGCAGGATATTAGGGGGACAGGCAGGCATTATGGGGGGCCACAGGCAGGGCCATTATGGGGGGGCCTCAGGCCAGGCATTATAGGGTGGCCCACAGGCAGGATTAAGGGAGGCCAAGGCAGGAAATTGGGGTGGCCTCAGGAAGGCATTATGGTGGGCAACAGGCAGTATATAGGGGCCACAGGCAGGCATTATGGGGGGCCTAAGGCATTATATAGGGGGCCACAGGCAGGTATAATGGGGGGGCTACAGGCAGTATATAGGGGGCCACAGGCAGGCATTATGGGGGGGCCACAGGCAGGCATTATGGGGGGCTACAGGCATTATAAGGGGGCCACAAGCTGCATTATGGGGACACTAGGCAGGCATTATGGGGGGGCCACAGGCATTATATAGGGGGCCACAGGCAGGCATTATGTGGGGGCCACAGGCAGTCATTATGGGGGGCATACTGGCTTATATAGGGGCCAACAGGCTGGCATTATGGGGGGTTCAGGCATTATATAGGGAGGCCACAGGCTGGCATTATGGGGGGGCTACACTGCATTAATATAGGGGGCCACATGCAGGCATTATGGGGGGACACAGGCAGGCATTATCGGGGGCCACCAGGGCATTGATATAGCGGGCCAACAGGCAGGCATATGGGGGCTACAGGCCATTTATTAGGGGGGCAACAGGCAGGCATTATGGGGGCCACAGGCAGGCATTATGGGGGGCTACAGGCAGGCATTATGGGGGGCTACAGGCATTATATAGGGGGGCCACAGGCAGGCATTATATAGGGGGGCAACGGGCATGAATTATGGCGGGCTAAGGCATTTATATAGGGGGCAACAGGCAGGCATTTAAAAATAACAACATTCATACTTACCTGCTTCCCGGGCGCGCGCTCCTCTTCTGTCCCGGCCTCGCGCTCCTCTTCAGTCCGACACTGGAGACGTGAGGATGTCATCACGCCTCCAGCGCCGGGACGTTCATCGGCAGTCCTGGGCGCACAGCCTGTGACGCGCTGTGCCCCGCAGGAGAGGCAGTGTCGCGATGACATCACATCATCGTGACGCTGCCCAGCTGAGCAGCACGGGACCGCAGCGGGTCCTCAGCTCTATGAGGACCCGGCGGCCCTGCTGTGTCGGCCCTGCGGCTTACCGGAGGATCAAGCGATCCTCCAAGTGAGCGGGGTCCGTCACGTCTGCGGGGCAGGGAGCGTCGTCTCTGCTCGGCAGAAGCAGTCGAAGATGCCGGCCGGCGCTTCTGCCCAATGGCAGCCGGCCATGAGCCTGCCGCCCTTAGGGATAGGCAGAGGTAGGCGCCCTAGGCGTCGCCTTTCCTTGGCCTACCCGTTCGTCCCGCCTCTTGGATGGAGCTACTTAGATCTGTTGTCTATGATATGTTTAGGACAGACAGGACATGTGAGACAGACAGGATATGTTCTGCACTTGGTTTTGACTTTACACCTATTACTGTTCTGTTTTTGCAATGTTTATGTGGTAAAATGGGCGGTTTATGTCCGAGAGGCCGGTAATATTTTTCTGTACAGTAGGGTGGGCCCCCAAGTTCAAACTCCCCTGTGGGCCCCAGACCCCCCAGTCCGACACTGCATACACCAGAAGATGTCCAGGTTATACCAGCATGGTCCATATCACTATATACAAGAAGAGGTATAATTAACACCAGCTATACATTTATTTCTGCTGCAGTTCCTCCTTGTGGCCACCATGGGGTGGTGTTTACACAATCTTACTTAATATGAAGCACAGAAAGCAACTCAACTGGAAATAGTAATACGTGAGCCATACTATAAAAGGGGTAGAGACAGGATGTATAAAGGAGCAGGAGATGTCACATATTCTGCAGTTAAGGAAATGATCCTAATGTTCTTGGTGATACCTTTAATAGTCAACAAAGCTTTAGGGATTAACGAACATATCTGTATATAGATGTACTGTCATGGTGGCAGGTTCACCCAATTTTGATGTAAACCACCTCCTATTTATGTAACATGGCTGGACCATTGTAAATGTAATACTTCTCCCCCTTTGTCTCCCCCAGACACCCTCATAGATTGTAAGCTCTTGCGAGCACGGCCCTCACACCTTGTGTCTCACCTGTAGCTTTCACTGTGTAATGTCTGTCTTTTGTCTGTAATTTTACCTCTCATTGTAAAAGTGCTGTGGAATTTGTTGGCGCTATATAAATAAAGATTATTTATTATCTATTATTATTATTATTATTATTAATTATTATGTTCTAGGGCAGGGGTCCTCAAACTACGGCTCGCGGGCCGCATGCGGCCCGCCAAGGATTTTTATCCGGCCCGCCGCTGCCACCTGCGGCTCCGGTGGGTGGCAGTGGCAGAGAGCCGCAGTCCTTGGTTACTGTGCATCTGGCCCCTGCTGCTCGCGTGCTCACATCATCTTGTTCAAACGGCCACAGCACCTCCCACTGATGGGAGGTTCCGTGTGGCGGGGGTGAAAGGTAATATGAAAACCACTGCGAGCCAGGACGGTACGCAGGGGGCAAGCTTCGGGGGGCGGACACTCTGCCAGCGCAAGGGAGGTGCTGAGGGCGGACACTTACAATATATGGGAGGTGCCTTGGTTAGTGGTGGAGGGCGGACACTGGTGCAATGTATACACAGAATGTCCCGCCCTTGCCCCTCACAGGACACCGCCAATATATTGTAAGTCGTCCGCCTACTGACTCCTCCCGTCCGTTTTGAAGAGTGTCCCCCACCCACAGTCGTCCCCGCATTGCCCGATCGTTAGGGTTCCTATGTTCAATACCGAAGGTTACACGACTTATGGACCGTACGATCGGTGATGGCAGCGGCGCCGGGACTAACTTATGTGTGTCCGCACGGACGTCACTTACAGATGCTTCTGCGGAGAGCTGGGGACTCTCCGCTCTGCAGAGTACTCTGGTAAGGTGCTGGAAGGAGGGAATTCACCAGAGTCCACAGCACGGGCGGCCGTTCAGCGTCATCATGCTGCGGCGGCCTGGTGATGTCTCGCGCCCGAAGAAGAAAGCCCGGAGAAGCAGCTACTGCGGCGAATGGTGCCTGGTTAGATTGAGTGATGTCACTTTTTTATTTTTTTTTATCTATTCGCCCATGATAGGGGCATTATTCTACGTACGTATGCTGGGGGCATAATTATACCTACGTTGCTGGGCGGCCCTAATTCTACCTACACCTGCTTGGCGGGGCTCTAATTCTTCCTACGACTGCTGGGGGACCTAATTCTACCTACGTCTCTGGGGGCCTAATTCTACCTACCACTGCTTGGGGCCATAAATCTACCTACAGGACCTGCTGGGGGCCCTAAATCTACACTACAGAACCTGCTAGGGGGCCATAAATTACTATACAAGACCTGCTGGGGGCCTAAATATTACCTACAGACCTGCAGGGGGCACTAATTCTACCTACAGGAACATTCTGGGGGCCCTAAATTCTACCTACAGAACTGCTGGGGGCCCATATATTACCTACAGGACCTGCTGGGGGCCCTAATTCTACCTACAGACCTGCTGGGGGCATAATTCTACTACAGACCTGCGGGGGGCCCTAATTCTACCTGACAGACTGTTGGGGGCCCTAATTCTTCCTTACAGACTGCTGGGGCTAAATCTACCTACATACCTGCTGGGGGCCCTCTAAATCTAACTTACAGACCTGCTGGGGGCTCCTAATTCTACTACAGACCTGCTGGGGGCCCTATATTCACCTACAGCACACTGCTGGGGGACTCCTAAATTCACCCTACGTCTGCTGGGGGACCTAATATTCTATAATTAATTGGGTTCACTGTATTTGTATGACCCACAATGTAAAACTTTTTTTAAAAACTATATTCCGGCCTACGTTGGTCTGAATCGGGACCGTGAACTGCCCCCGGTCTAAAAAGTTTGAGGACCCTGTTTCTAGGGGTAACAAGGATCATGATATTATTTCTGATTGTCCAAAACTGTGAAGGGGTTAATTGGGACCTCTCTGGGCTGGAATTTAATTTTTATTTATTTTTTAATCCAATATCCTTTACTGATTAAATTCTTAACAAATCTTTGTAGTTGCTGGAGTCCAAATCTACAGTCACATGATATATCTCTGACTGCAGTCACCAGCAGGGGGAGCTCCTTGTATAGGATTTATACATTTACCTTAAAGGGGTTGTCTCACTACATTGATTCATCTTACCTTAGTCCTGTTTTCTTGGTTTCACTTTGAATTCAGCAGGTGTTTACTGGCTTCTACTAGGCTGCAACTAGAAGCCAGGTCCTGTTGCTATGCAATACCAGTGCTGGCAGCCTATCAGGGGAGGAGATCAAACAGGTCTGTAGCTATAGCGACCTGAGGAGCTGATGCAGCCAATACAAGAGGGGATATCTCAGAATAGGTAGGACACTGTCAATGGACATATATTGCAAAATGACTTGTTTTGTGCAAGATCTTTAAAATAAAAAAGCAATCCTTGTAGTGAGACAACCCCTTTAACAGTAAATCTGTCTTCAGTAAGTTAGCAAAGCTCAATGCTTGTGAATGCTTGTGACCTGTATATTCACTAGGACTGACGATCATAATTGTGTCCAGTGTGCGTAGATATACATGATATAATACTAAATAGAGGAGCCTGTGATTATTTGTCATTTGTTTTAAAAACTACTTTAGGATGTGTTAAGATGACTGTTGTATAAACTTTTTTTTATAATGTTTTATAATTTCATGTTATTTTTTTTACAATGATTTGAAATGTTTTATAATTTTATAAACTGTTTTAGAAATTGCTTTAGGATGTGTTAACATGACTATTTTCACACAGATCAATTTTCTGTGAGTTTTATGTAAGGATTTGCACCAGTAAAATCTGTAGCCAAATACAGTAGAAAGCAAGTGGATTGGGTTTTACAAAATACTGTTTACATTTTCTGCATAAAATATGACCTGTGCTACAGATCTTGGGATCCATAGCATGTTAATTCTATTGTGGATGGTTTGTGGATTTTCTGCAGGTATTCCCTCTAATTTCAAATGGGAATAAAAATGTACATTATGAGCTTTAACCCCTTAGCACACCATGACATACCAGTACGTCATGGTAATAACTAAGGGTGCATTCACACAGTTGATTTGGATACTGTAAATTTCAGGGCCGAATCCTTGTTGGACGTGGATTGGAGGCAGATTTTCAGCCCTCTATAAGCTGTAATGTGAGGTGAGGAGTCAGCACAGAATCAAGCATTGACATGTCAGTTCTTTTTCAGCACTGAAAAGAAATCACAAGCGAGGAAAATTAGCATTGTGAAGACGACAACGCTGATTTTCCATAGGAAACAATGTAAGGCAAATTGCAGTCAGATTGGATGCCGATTCTAAGGCAAGTTCAACGGTGTATCCCCAGAATCATCTTCCAAATCAGCTGTGTGAACATACCCTTAGGGAGTATGGAGCCAGCTTGGGAGCTGTGCCTGCTCTATATGTGGCATATGCCAGCTTTTAATTGCAACTGACACTCACTGCTATTGGAGAGAACTCAGATCTCAGCCATTTAAAGAGAACCTGTCACAGTTTTTGCCCCCCTGGCTGAGGACAGTACAAGCTAATGACAGACCTGCTGTTCCCAGCGCTGTGTCCCTTATTCTGTAAGATTGCTGTAGTTTTCGTGTATTTATGCCATTCTGGCAGTTTTCAGCAGAAAAGGTCATTCGAAGAGTCCTTCAGAGTGGTCAGTTTTTTCAAACCCGGGCCCAATCGAGAGGCTAGCCCCGCCCACATCAACTGACAACCTCATTACTTTGAAGATGTAGAAACATGTGGAATAACTGTCAGTGGGTGGAGCTCGCGAGCTAGCATTTGGTGGGTGGAGGCTAAACACTGCTCATGAATAGATGTAAGGGGTTAGCTCTAAAACTGCTGATCTTACAGAATAAATGGCACAGTGCTGGGAACAGCATGTCTGACACTAGCTTGTGATGCCCTCAGAAAGGGGGGCACAACCTATGTGACAGGTTCCCTTTGACTTCTAAGATGCCACAACCAGTACCATCCCAGCATGTCAGCAGTAAGAAAGGGCTGTGGCATCCTCTTCTGCCATCCAATTACACCCCAACCCCCACACTCCCCACCACAGGGTCTTGAGGAGTTAAAGGGGTTGTATCATTTCATTAAATGGTCTTCAGAATAAGGGGATAGTGAAACAAGTAAGTAACTTTGCAATTAGATGTCAATTAGCAAAGTGTCTTGTATTTACAAGTTTTCCTTAATCTTCTGTTTCTGTTTACACTGATTATCCAGTGCTGATCGGATCCCTCTCCTTTGCACTTCACTAGTGAGACGGCGCGTTTAACGGAGCTGCTTCCTGCCTTTAACTCAAAGTAAGGGGAACTGCACATTTTCACTCTGCACAGCCAGAAGAAACTGAATATCATGACAGGGCTTTCTACAATCAGGAAAACTCACAATTGTGTTCGATCCCTGCTCTCTGATCACGAGTTAGGAGTCGTAGCAATTTCTCTTCTGCACACTAGCGAAACACACTGCAGCAGATTCTACAATCAGAAAACAGCACAGTTGTGTGGGGGTCTCGGTGACCTAAACTCTACTGCATAGAGGGGAGAATCTGTGCCCTGCATGAAGTGGATTCAACTGTAACAAAATCTCCAGCTGGAGAGGAGAACGAGATCATGTGCTCAGTCTAGATTGAACATAGGTATGTTATTAAATTCCCCCCCATTAACAATATAAGACTGCATGGGGAGGGACACAGTGACTGTGACTCTGAGGGGGGGGGGGGAATCTGGGAGCCGCATGAACAGGAAGGGGGGGATTATGTCCCCCGCTTTTTTCTAGAGTTGAGAAGCTGAGAGCATTATGAATCAGCCGAACTAAAGAAGCGATATATCCCCTTTACATAATAGAGTGTTGCAGATTTTTCTGCTGATCTCCTGCAGTTCTATTAAAAAAAAATCTGAAAAAAGAGATAAAAACTTTCCCCCTTTGTTTTTTAAAGGGGAACCTGTGCCCATTCTGAAATGTCTGTTTTATAAATTTAGTGTTCCCTTAAAAATACCAATTCGGAGCATTTTTTATAGATTTTATATTGGGGGGGTTCTCTGATTATTCCCGTCTTCATGGTGTTACCAAAGGGGGGGATTGGGGAGCTGTTCACACGAAGTACTCTTTGACATTACCGCCCTCGACAAAAACACGTAGTTTCCTCGTTAACAAATCTGCGCTTACAAGCATAGAATTTCAACGGGGGAAAAAAAGGGTGCCCAAGCCGTTTTTGCCTTCAATTATTAGAAACACGCCTCAAAAAACTACATGTCAATACCTTTTTTTTTTCTAAAAATAACACATGGTCTTATATTATTTTAATTTCCAAAAAAGAGCTAGGGGTTTTTTTTTGGGGGGGAGGGCTTATTTTTTTAACTGAGGGGGGGGAAAAAACTTGCTGGGACATTTGGACCATATGATAAAAACGTTAGGTGTAAGATTTTTTTGTTGGGGCCCATAGCAACCAATAAGCTCATTTCTTTTAATTGGGGGTCTGGAAAAATTAAAAGGGGGTGTGCAATGGTTTTGCTATGGGTGTGACGGGTTCCCTGAGCAACAAGGAAAGTCTTACACCTATACAGTTTTCATAATGTCTCCCCTTTGTTCCTTTGGATCACTGTGGAAATACAAGGGGCAACTGTATATACACACACATACCCCCTGGTTTTGTACCGTGCGATAATATTTATATAATAATATATATTAAAATTAATACACACACACAAACCCATACATACCTATAGCCCAAAAATTTTGGGGTTTTGTGTCTATTCTTTTTGCCTTTTCTTTAAAGTGTGGCATCTGGGGAATTCAAGTCACGACCAACTTTAAGAAAGGGGTTGTTTGTGTGATTGTATAGATGCGTGTATGAGCAAAAGTGAGGAAAAAAATTGTGTTTTGTATAAAACATCCACTCTCCCGTTTTTGGGGGGGGGTCCCCCCTATTTTTGGGTCCCCTCCCCCCCCAGGGGGGGTTGGATTCCCCCCGCCGCCGCAGGGGGCGGGGGGGCCTTTAAAATTACCGCGGGGCAAGGTAGCGTGGTGGCTACTTTTCGCCGCCGGAACCCCTCCTTCAGGGGGGTGAAGGGGCCGCAGCGGCCGTCACCCCGCCAGGGGCTCATGTGCGGGGAGGGGGAGGGGGGATCGCTCCCTCCTCTCCCTGTTGTATGGCCGGTGTGTCGCCGCACATAAGGTCAGGGCGCAGGGGGAAAAGTGACGCACGGCGAGGGGAGTGACGCGCGTGGGTCTCATTCCCCCTGGCGCCGCTGAAAAAAGTCGGAGGAGTGGCCCGTGCGGAGCCTGGAAAAGGTAAGGGGATTTTTTTTATTTTTTTTTTTATTTCTTTAGGGGGGTCATCTGCTAACAAAAGGGGAACTCCCGGAACAAAGGGGGCATCCGGCAACAAGGGGGGGGCACCCGGGAACAGAGGGGGGGATACCTGGCAACAGAGGGGGCACTCCCGGAACAAAAGGGGGCACTACCTGGCAACAGAGGGGGACTAAATGGCAAAAGGGGGGGATATGGCAAAAAAGGGGGGCACTACTGCAACAATGGGGGGCCCACTGGGGAAAAATGGGGGACTACCCGGCAACAGAGGGGACATCTACTGGCTAACAATGGGGGATACCTGGCTAAAAAAAGGGGGGCACTCCCGGGCAAAAGGGGGACATTTACCGGGCAACCAAAGGGGGACATTACCGGGAAACCCAAAGGGGGGCACTACCGGCAACCAATGGGGGCATCCTGGCAACATGGGGGCTACCTAAAAACAATGGGGGCACACCTGGCTAACAGGGGGGCACTCCGGCAACAAGGGGGGGCCCCCGGGCTAACAAAGGGGGGCACTAGGGCTAAAAAGGGGGGGGCACCTCCTGCTAAAAAAAAGGGGGAACCTCCCGGGCTAACAAGGGGGGCATCTCCGGGTAAAAATTTGTTTTCTCCCCGGGACAAGGGGGAAACTATTGGGCTACAAGGGGGGCATCTACCGGCCTTAAGGGGGGCACTACCGGGTTTTTGGGGGGGTACTACCGGCATAAGGGCATCACCGCTTTCTTCCAAAGCCTTTGCGTTAGGGGAGGGGGTTTTGGCTTTTTGAAGGGGCGGGCTACGGAAACAAGTTTGGGCGGTCCCAATGGCCGCGGGCCATGAATTTCCCCTTTTTTTTTATTTTCGAAATTTGGAACTATGGTTTTAAAATTTTAATTTTCCTTACACATTGTACTCTATGGCCGGGGCAAAAGGCCCTGCGAGTCATGTGACTGTGAACAAGGCCCTTTTCTCCTCAAAACATGGGGGTTTCCACAAAATTAGTGTAACCTGTTTATGGGGGTGGGCGGGGGGGAAACAAACTGCCAGGGGGGGGGCCCCAGGGACATCATCTAGAGGCGCTGTCTAATGGGGCTTTTTTTTTGGGAGAGGACTTTATTTAAAGCCACCCAAAAAATTGTGAAAATTTAGGGTAGGGGTTATTTTTGGAAAAAAAAATGGGCGGGAATGTTCAAGGGGATTTTGGGATTATTTAGAGGGGGGTTTTGGCCTCAAAAAAGCCCCCAAAACGCTGCTTAAAAACCTTTTTTTAAGTCTGACTTGTCCAATATGTTTCGGCACGAGTTTGTGCAAAAAACACAGTCTTGAAAAAATAAAAGGAACACCCACCTGACCCGAAGTGCCCAGAATTTTTATTCACAGGGAACAAATATTTATAAAATTTAAGTCAGGAGATGTCATGGGTCCCCTTTTGTTTTTTACTTTTCAGTCATGCTTGCTTTAGGAGCCCCCTAAGGTAAGTCCAACGGGATTTTATTTTTTTGATGGTTTAGATTTGGAAACCACCCCTAACTTTAAGAAAAAATCCACCCATATTTTCCTGGCATTTTAGATGGGCGGGATTTACACCGCCGATGGAACAACACCATCTTCCACCCGTGGTTTGGGGGGCGGCCGAAAACCAAAAAACCACGGGGCAGAACGTCCCCCAAAACCCTTGAAAAAATGATTTAAAAACGGGCCGGAGCTTAATCAAATCCCACTGGTGTTTTGTCACTGTCGTGTGGCCGTAGACTGGCTTTACAATGTTTTATAGCATTTCTGCTTTATAACATCATTTTGGATGTTTGGTTAAAAAGAGAATTCCCGGATGGGGTACAAAAGTAACAAACTCCGCTGTGGGAAATTTTAGGTCAAATACATTTTTATTTTAGATGTAAACAAATACTTTAAAAATCTTCTGGATAAAAAAAAAAAGCGATAGTTGCCTTTCTTTCCCCTTTCACTTTTTCTACCATATAATTTTATACCGACTGACAAATATTTTGCCCACAGGAAAAACTTTGATTTATTTTTGATGAAAAGAACCTGTAATATGAAACAGGACATACATCCGTCACACAAATCCCTTATTTTTCCTCATGTATACAGAACGGGGGTAAAAAACCCCTGGGAATCACCACATTGAGTTAGGAGCCGGTTCTGACAAATCAGGGAAAAAGGGGGGTCTTAAGCCCCCTCCACCCCCTCCAAATCTTCCCCGATTTGTCAAGTCCAAGAACAAGGTGCCCTTATGACTTTGCCCCCAAGGAAAAATCATGAGTGTAAGGGTTTCACACTGCATGGGCAAAAAAACACCTAAAAAAAATGACTAAAAATTCATGAAAAATGAGTTTTTGCCACTGCCTGTCAAAAGAGCTAAAAAAACCAGTTTTTTGGCGGTATTTTTTTTTTTGGAGCGGGTTTTTGAAGCGTTTTAATGTTTTCCAAAAAATTTAACCCTTGGAAGTAAACTACACCCTACGGTGGAGTTAGCATTTAATAGCATTCCTTTTGATCACTGTAGCCTTGTGAGACTTGTCCTTTTTTTTTGCTGCTGGGGTATACTTTGTTTAAATTTGCAAGATTTTTGCACCCAAAAAACCCCAAAAAACCACTTTTTCTTTCCATTTTGCAAGATAACTGTATTAGCATCAAAAAACTGTAAAGAAAAGGGTTTTTAGTGCCAAAATCCCCAAAAAAAAGCATAAAATTTCGCCAAATTCCGTAAAAAAAAATTTTTTTGTGTCGAAAAAAGATCACTTTTTTGGCCAAAATTTGTAAAAAAAAAAAATTTTAGTGCCCAAAAACGTAAAATGGATTCTTGCGCCAAAATCTGTAAAAAAAAAACCCTTATTTTTGGCGTCAGAGGTGGATAAGTTATTAGCGCCAAAACTTAAAAAAATTTTTTTAGTGCCCAAAAAACTTAGAAAAAGGGTTTTTGCGCCAAAATCCATAAAAAACGTTTTTCAGCGTCAGTAGGATATAACTTTATTAGCGCCAAAAAAATGTTAAGAAAAGGATTTTTAAAACCAAGATCCCTAAAAAAAAAAGGGTTCTTGCACCAAAATCCCAAAAAAAAAAGTATTTTTGGTGCTGAGCGAGATAACGTTACTAGCCCAAAATCTTAAAAAAAAAAATTTTTTTAGTGCCAAAAAAACGTAAAAAAACATTTTTTTCCCAAAAACCTAAAAAAAATAAAAATTTTTGGGCGTCAGAAACGGATAAAGTTATTTTCCCCCAAAAACTGTAAAAAAAATTTTTTTAGTGCCAAAAAAACGTAAAAAAAAATTATTCGCCAAAATCCGTAAAAAAAAAAGTATTTTTTGGGTCAGAAGGGGATAAAACGTATAGCGCCCCCAATCTGTAAAAAAAATTATTTTTATAAAAAATAAAAAAAACATATTATTGCGCCAAAATCCATAAAAACGTATTTTTTGCCGCGAAGCGAGATAACGTTATTAGGCCAAAATCTTACAAAAATTATTTTAGTCCCAAAAAAAACGTAAAAAAAAATAATTTTTTGCGGAAAAAATCTTTTAAAAAAAAAACGTATTTTTTGGGTCAGAAGGGGGGGATAAATTTTTAGCGCTAAAATCTGTAAAAAAAAATATTTTAGTGAAAAAAAAAGGGATTCTTGCGGAAAAAAATCCTAAAAAAAAAAAAAATTTTTGGGTTTACGAATAACTTTTTACGCCAAAATATTTTTAGAAAATGATTTAGCATCAAAACTGTAAAAAAAAAGACTGTTTCGATGCCAAATTCGAAAAAAAAAACCAACGTATTTTAGCAAAAAAAAATTTGAATTGGGCAAAAATCGTTAGCGGCCCAAAGCGTGACATTTTTTATAAAAGGTAAAAAAAGGGACATCAGACATTTTTGTAATGCAAATTGAAAGGATTAACCTTTGTTACACCCACTATTGGTGGGACTTGGGTCTCTGGGGGGGGTTTTCATTTAAAAATCGCGGCCCCAAAAAACCTGCGGAAAAAAAGCGCCAAAAACGTCCGGCGCTTTCCCTAGACTCCTGTGTAAAATTTTTTGCCCGGGTCTGGGTTTTTTTTGGAGTTGCAAAATACGCAGTAAAAAAAATAAAAGAAAAAAAAAGCCGTGTAGACAGGGGGGAGGTTTTTCAATAGAAGTCTATGGGATGATTACATCGTTTTTTCCCGCGTTTTTTTGAAAAAGGAAAAAAAAGTGAAAAAAAGGAGTTTTTCTGTGCGTGTAGACATAGCCTAAGGCCATGTTCAAAACGCTTAAAAAAAGGGGCCCTATTTATCCCCTAATTACCGCCGGGAATGCGCAAATTACGGGTGAAAACGGCCCATTCATTACGGTAAAACCCCAGTTCTCATAGGAACTATGGGGTTTCCCCTCCCCCCCCTACTTTTTCAAGTCCTGGGTGCATGGTGATATTTGGCCGTGTTTACACGGCTTATTCCGCGGATTTGTGGCCCTATTGAGCGCCCCAAAAACCGCCGTGAATAAGGGGGGGGGGCGGGGGCGGGGCCCGGGGCGCCGGGGGGCCGTCCCCCCCCATAACAATTTCATTGTTTAGGGCGTCCGCACCGAAATAATGTCATGTCACTTTCCCCCCCGCGGCGGATTCGCCAGCGGGGGGGAAGCGACGGATTCCACTGTTTCTCATAAGCAGTGGGTTACCGGTTAAAGCTGCGGGATTGGCGCCGTACGAAGCGCAAATCCAGCGCGCAGTACGGCGCCAATCCGCGGCAGAATAAGCGTTTGGACGGGGCCTTAGGCTATTTCCCAAAGGCTTAACTGCGGGGCGGGGTTTACGCCCCCCAAGCGCCGTGGGACGGGGGCGGGGGCGAGCGGGGGTGGCGGGGGGGCCCCCACTTCGCCCCCCCTAGACAGTCATTGTAGCGGGGGCGTTTCGCCGCAAAAGGACCGTCAATTATCTCCCCCTCGGCGTATTCGCCGCGAGGGAAGGGAGTAATGCATATTTCTATAAATGTGCATTACCCTGGGTACTGGGACGGGTTCAGCCCGTAATTGGCCACCTCCGCGTAATTCGGACTGAAATTTTGTCCAGAATAAGCCGGTGAACATGGGGTTAAACATTTTCTAACTCAACCACAGGCAGATAAACCATATATTACCCAATGATCGGGATAACTTGAAGGGTCATTTCATCTTTTTCCTTATCGGAAGAGGGGGCCTAGGGGAGTGTTAGTAGAATTCCTGTTAGGGATCTAATAAAATTTAAGAAAAAGGATCCCACTTATAGGATGCAAGTTATAGACTGGTAATGGGAGGAGGGCCCCCGGGGGCTCTATATGGGCCCCGAATATATGAACCCCGATATGAAACAGATCTTCTGCTTATGTCACTTCCTGGGAAGAACTGAGGGGGAAACAGTGCTCTATCTTGCCTTTAAACTTTTCCCCTGAGTCAGGGTGATGACATGACAAAACTTCACAAAAAATGCTGTTTTTCCATGTGTAAAGAGGATTTGAATAATCTTTTGTAAATAAAAACCCTTCGCCGATCCACGACAGGGAAATAAGTGGCCGGGGGAACCATGAAGGAGAGCGGAAGGGGGCTTTTATGGTATGTAGGGCGCTCACTTTGTGCTTTGCTGTCTCTATGTAGATAGTTGGGTTTAATGATTGAAATAGGTTTGCATGACAGGGGGGTAATGGGCGTCCCCAGGGATGGACCGGCAACCATTACCAGTCAGACAAGGATTAAATGGGAACTTAATAAAATCAGCTCTTAAAAGAAAAAAAAAGACCCAAACACCGGCTGTGTGTCTCCCCTCATCTAATGACCCCAATATCTGGAAGACCCAAAATTCTGGAGTTATGGGGGAAGGGGCAGATGAATTGAATGTAGGACACATTAAGGAAATGATAGGAAATGATATTGACAGGGGTAGGCTGTGCAGGGGCCCTATAGATGAAGGGGCCACAGCTACCATAAACACCAAACACCAGCATCTTTCTTTCCTGACCTATTGTCACTACTAATTACAAAGTGACATCTGAGCTAAACACAGACCAACATTTGATACATATTTATCAGAGAGTACCTAATGGTATCTTCAAGCAAAATTTTGTGAGCAAAAAATTTTTTTATTGATTTTTAACCCCCGGGGAAAAAATTACATATGTTCCCATTATGACAGAAAACAAGATCTAAGGACTGGAACAGTGTAAACAAAAACAAAAAGATAAGGAAAACTGTGAAACAAACAGCTTTGCTAATGACTCCAATTTAAAATTCTTGTTTTCACTGTCCCCCATTCTGAAAAACCATTTAATGAAATGAAAAAAACCCCCTTTAAACAGAGGGGTCGGGGCGGTCCAATCTCTGCTGTTATGGCAGGTTAGCTGAAAAAATCAGTGACAACGAAAACCCATGGGGGGCTTTTGCACATTAGCCTGCTCCATAGCTCCTTACTGACAATTGGACATACCTATACATCCATTGGCAGTAGAGGTTAAATTAAATGTGGATTGTTATGAATAGACGGCCAGAAACCCTACATTTGGCTTAGACCCTGGCGATATTTACCCTTCCACCCTGCCAACTGTCCTATTTTTCATGGAGAATC
>JAODAL010062542.1:0-19701 GCA_025379985.1 Phyllomedusa bahiana | reverse complement strand
GCCTTAATCCCTTGAAAAACCCCCAATTTCGTGAAAAGGGAAAACCTTTTTAACCCTCACCCACCCTTCCAAACCCCTTTGGCTTTAAATTTTTTAAACTAAGGTGCGCCCCCCCCTTTCCCTTTTTTAAATTTTTTTCCCAAAAGGGAAAAAAAATTTTAGGAATAAAAATCATTGGTTTTTTGGGAACTTTTTTACTTTGTGTTCCCCCCTTTATATTTTGGGGAATTTTTTTTCCCTCCAGAATTTTTTGGCCTCATTTTCCCCCGGGCCCCTTTTTAAAAATAAAAATATGCTTCCTCTTCCCTTTTTCTTCTCACCACCCAGTAAAAACCCGGCAGAAACCCAAAGGAAATTTGTATTTTCATTTTGGGTTTACTGTCCTTGGGCCTTTTTTACCTTATGTTCAGGGCCCAAAATTAAGGATTTAAATGGCACCTAAAAAAAAATTGTCATGCTTTATTTTGTATAAATCCCTTTGAAAAAAAATAAACTTTTGGGCCATTTTCCTTTTAAAGTATGGGGGGCCATGGGCTTCTAAATTTGTTTTTTCCAAGTGGAGCCCCCTTTCCCAAACCCTTACATATATAAACTTTTTAAACGGGAAAGTTCCCTATATTTTTTTTTTTTTTCTTGTAACAAACAAATTGAAAGCACAAAACCCAAACCCCAAAAGTACAGCAGGATTGACAGTGAATATTCCAGAAGACCCAAGGTTCTCCACCATTGGGCCAAGCATTCGACACCATAGGGCCCAAATAGGGGCAACCAAAAGGGCAAATAACAAACCTTGGGTTTTCCCCCCAAGTGGATCATCCTGGTGGAAAATTTAAAAATTTCAATTTTTTCCCCATAAAGGCCCTGTAAAAAAAGAAAGGTTACAGTAATTTAAAAAAGCTTCCCCACCCCCTTCATTCCCCTTTTTGATGGTGGGTGGAGCGTTCCTTATCTTTTTGGCGTTTGTGCCAAGCTTCCAAACTCCATTCCTAGAGTAACCTCTGGAGATTGGGAGGGAAAAAGAGGCTGAAAATTTTTATGGGAAAACCTTTTTTCGCTTTTAAAAAAATTTGTTTAAAGACTTGAGCATATCGGGAAAAGAAATGATTTTTTGGGTTTCTGTAAATTTTTAGGATTGGGGGTTTTTGTACAATGCTGAAAAAAATTTTTTTTGCCTGTTAAAGACAAAATTTACTATGAATGTTGGGAAATTTAGGGTCTTTATTCATTTGGCCCTTTATATTTTAAAAGGTTTTTTCAAACTGTGTTATAAAAACTTTGTTGGGTTGTCCAACATCTCCTTTTTGCAAGGAGGCCTAAAAGTTTAATAATTTTTTTTACCCCTTGCAAAAACCCCCTCCCCCCTGCTCAGCAAAAAACCTAAAACCCCCCCCCTCCCCCACCCCTTTTTTTTCACCTGGAAAGTGTTGAAAGGCTTTATTCTCTATATAGATCACACACTGGATTTGTGGTCTTCATGCAATATCCAAGAATTGCGATTCCATAAAGTGTGACAGCGAATTAATCGATAAAACCAGAAAACTGTAAGGGGCCAAAAGGTAACCCAAACAATACCCCTTTCACACAAATGGTCAAATTATATAGAAAAACAGGCTGTGGGAGGGGGGTTTTAGTGCTCCCCCCCAGGCCTACCAAAAACCCCAAAATCGAACCTTGACCCTTTGCCCCCCCTTACCAATCCCTCTTGGATGACCAGACGCAGCTACCACTTTCCAACACAAACACTTTCCCTCTTAACTCGGTTGACCCTCTCCCCACAAAAACCGCAAAAAACAAACAAAGAAACCCTGGCAAACAGACCCCCAAACAGCTGAGGTGAGCTTCCAGAAATACTGAACATGTGGAAGAAAAACCCCCTTCCCCCAAAAACCCCCCCCATACAAAAAATACTATATACTTAGTCCCCACTCACCACTGCAAAAGGGTTTAATCAACTGTCAGTCCCTTCCTTTTCACAAACCCAACCTTTTTAAAACCCTTTAAATCTCCTTGCCCCTGAACCCCCTCATCCTCCCTTTCTTTAAATAAGATAAATTTTTCGCACCCAAAAGCTTAACCAAACCCGGGCCCCTCCACCAACCTCATTCCCGCATAGTCCCCCCAAACTCCTTTTTTTCGGACAGTCCCCACACCCACCCAATACCACAGTCCCCAAAACCCCCCCTATATCGGCCCAGTCTCCCAATCCCTTCTACACCCAACATCGCTTTTCCCCTTTAAATCAATCTACTATCACCAGGGCAAGCTTTCCTCTCTACTTTTCAAAACCCAACCCCACCACTGTAGTCTTGACCCACTGTCATCCAACCTATCCCAGCCCCTTAGCCCTGTTATCATCCCAAAGCCCTCGCCCTTCTTCAATTATCAATAAACTTGGCACTTTCCCTTATCCTTAACCAACCCCACCACTTACTGAAACCACCCTAACAAATTAAAAAACGACCTAGTAACGTTAAACCTCCCGCCACTACTTTGTGCTTTTTTCCCAAAACGTGTCACTTCTTTGACACGTTGACCACTCACTCCTGCTATAAATCTTTTATCCCTCGCATGATGGATTTGGGGCCCTTTCCTGGATTTTCCTCATCCCTCATGATAGTCATTCAGCATTTTATCTTGCCCACCTTCCCCTCCCCCAACTCTCTGTTGGGGTCCCCCAGGTGTTTTTCCGGGAAACCCCAAAAAACCTTCTCTACCTAACTTAGCTATGCATCACAACTTTCAAAAACCACCTATGTGATGACACCCAACTTTAATCTCCCGGCCCCGATGTTAAAATTTTGTCCCCAGATCCCAGAACCCCAAAAACAAATGTGGGAAAACTGAATTTATCACTCCCCACCGCCCCACCTTTCCCCACCCGATCTCCCTTTTACATCTATGCCACACCTCCTGGTCTGCAATTTGCTCCTTGGGATAACCTTTGATCCAATCAACCCTTTAAAACCCCCAACCAAGTCTCAAATCTTCCCCGCCGCCTCCACCTGAAAATATATCTCCGAATCTGTATTTTTAACTTTGATACTACAAAAAAGCTTTTCCATCCCTCATGTCTCCCTTTGATACTGCAATATTTCTCTTGACCCCCCATCTAGAAACCCCCGCGCTCCTACAAAACTATGCTTAAATCTGCTGCCCATCTTATTTCACCTCTTCCTCGATACCCCCCCTGCCTCTCCCCTCTGTCAAACCTACACTGGCTACACATCGCCAAGCAATCCCGTTCATTTGGTAATCCTGACCTACAAGGCTCTCCAGAACCTCTCTCCTCTAATTTTCCTCTTTAATCTCCGATCCCTCCGCCTCCAAAACCCTTTAATCTCCTCCCCCACGGGACCTTTTCCTCTGCTCGCCTCTTCTCACTCCTCAAAAAAACCGCTCCAGATTCCCCCCACTTCCCCCATAATCTGGAACTCACTTGCCCCAACACTCAGATTTTCCCCCATGTACCACCCTCAAAAGCAAATAAAAACCCATCTCTTCAAGTGTATAAAACCTACAAAAACCCCTGCTTTCCTACACCCCCCACAAACATGTCGCATCTCACCTTCTGTCTCTTTCCCCCCTTCTTGTAGACTGTAAGCCCCGCGCGGGCCCCCTCTCCCCTCTACTTGTTAGTTATTGTCACCTTTTTATATATATATATTTGTTATGTATGTAACCCCTCTTGAATGTATAGCGCCCTGGAACTAAGGGCATTGTAAAATAAATAAATAAATAAATAAATAAATAAATAATAATAATAATAATAATTTGGCCAACTACGGGGGGCTATACTATTTAGGGAGTCAGGGCTTTAAATCTTTATTTATTCTGGGGGAGGGCCTAGTCTGACCTTTTAGGGATCAGCTCTGAGGTCCTTTTTTTTTCAGTAGGTTTAGGTCTTAGTCTGAATTTTAGGGGGCAGGTCAAATAATTTATTCAGGGGTCGGGACTAGTTATTCCATATAGTTTTTTAGATTACCATCCTAATCGCAAGACAGCAACACCCAGAAAACACCCCCGGGGACAGTCTCAGTTTTCTCCCTTTCAGGGTTTTTTTTAACCCTAAACAAAGATCTTTTTGATCTCTGACACTTCTAATTTGGTTGTTGTTTACCCTGGACGACATAGGAAAATTTTTGGGAGAAAACCTTCACTCATTTCCATTTCCCGACCTTGTTACAATTGGGGTGTCTGGAGAGTGCCGTCCGGGGAAATTGAGGTCAGTTAAAGGAAGGCCAGCAGTTTGTGCGTCTGTAGCCCTCTGTTACTGACACGTCTTTAGTATAGCTGCTCCAAGCCACTTATTCGGGGCTGGTCTTTTTCCTGGCGTGACTTAAGTGTTTTGGGGGCCGCCCCCTCCCGGGGGGCTGGTTCGCCTATTAACCTGGGGACTGCAGGCCGTGTTTGTCTCTGATGGACCTCTGCTGTTAAGAGGGAAGCACCGCTGGGATCTACAGACTGTGTGAGCCTAGAGGGGCCCTTTTTGTAAGGCCATCAGGCTTTCATTTCTGTTTTGCCTGAAGTTTAAAGCCTTTGTTCTTAATGAACTTGCTGAATGAACCTCGGCAGCACCTGGACTTTTACATCCCGTGTCACCGCCTCTGCCTGCTGAAGTCTATGTTGAAGCCTACCTTCTGCTGATTCCCCCTCACAATACAATTGAACACGGGGAAGGAGATAGACCTGATGTTACCAACAATTTTATAGAAATATTTTCTTAAAGCCATAAAGATAACAGATAATAAACAATGATAAAACCATTGGGATGAGGTTTGTGTGTTTCTTTAGAAAACGATGAGCAGTATTGATCGGAATGTGCACCATAGTGTATGACCTGAAGGAGATTTCTTCAGAACTGCTCAGTGATCATACAAGTCGTGTCAGTGGTCAGACTCACCTAGTGGAGTTTGGCCATACACACATCGCCACAATGTGATTCAAGCCGACCTGAAATTGCTTGGATTTGACTAGAATCAGAACGCGCACTGCTACCCATGACGTAGAAAATGTGGAGCAGGTGTTTTTTAGAGCTCGGTCTGTGCCATTTCTCTGTCCTCACTCCTGTAAATCTATGAATAAATTGACAACTGGCTGTTACTATCTCTTTTGTAAAAGGGCGGTGTCCCCACGTACTAAAGATAATGTCTAGTAATCACTTGTCCCTTACTGACATGTGACCTAAACGAATGTCATCATCCTGGTAAGGGAGTATGGAGCAGGTCCATTCCATACACGGTGGGTGCTGGCTGATTATAAGAGTGGACACCCAGCACCAAAGGTAGGGAAAGGATACGGATCCAATTCTTGATATTTAACTATTGATTGTCAAGGAGCGTGCTGTACCCGCTCTCTAGGGCGTGCACGTAGCAGCTCTGCAAGATTTAAAGGGCCAGCACGACGGTAATTGGCTAATTACTGGGCACTGACCATACAGTGGGTACAGAAAGTATTCAGACCTCTTTAAATTTTTCACTCTTTCTTTCATTGCAGCCATTTGGTAAGATCCAAAAAGTTCATTTTTTTGATCATTAATGTACACTCTGTCCTCCCCCCCTCCCATCTTGAAAAAAAACCCAGAAATGTAGATATTTTTGCAAATTTATTAAACAAGAAAAACTGAAATATCACATGGTCTTAAGTATTCAGACCCTTTTCTCAGTATTGAGTAGAAGCACCTTTTGAGCTAGTACAGCCAGGAGTCTTCTTGGGAATGATGCAACAAGTTTCTCACCCCTGGATTTGGAGATCCTCTGCCATTCTTCCTTGCAGATCCTCTCCAGTTTCCTCAGGTTGGATGGTGAACGTTCGTAGACGCCATTTTCAAGTCTCTCCACAGATGCTCAATTGGGTTCAGGTCAGGGCTCTGGCTGGGCCAGTCAGGAATGGGCACAGAGTTTTCTGAAGCCACTGCTTTGTTATTTTAGCTGTGTGTTTAGGGTTATGTCTTGTTGGAAGATGAACCTTCGGCCCAGTCTGAGTCCAGAGCGTCTGGAAAGAGGTTTTCATCCAGGATATCTCTGTACTTGGCCGCATTCATCTTTCCTTCAATTGCAACCAGTCCCTCCTGTCCCTGTCCCCTGCATGATGCTGCCACCACCAGTGTCACTGTTGGATGTATTGGGGAAGGGATGAGGGGGGCCTGGTTTTCACCACCGCTTACAATAACCCCAAAAAATTCAACTTCATCTCTCAACCAAGCAAATTTTTTTCCCACTTGGGAGTCAATCATGGGGTTTTTTTTTTGAAAAACCTAGGGCAGCTTTCATAGTCTTGACTAGGAAGGTTTCCGTGCAACACTGCCAAAAAGCCCCAAACGTTTTGAGGCTCCCGTGATAGTTAAATTTTGGGGGAACTTTCTCCTTCCCTACTGCATCTCTGGAGCTCCCCACAGTGACCCCTGGGTCTTCTTTCCCTTTTCCCACCGGGCTCTTCCCCCCACAGTGCTTATTTTTGGGCGGACGGCCGGTTGGGGGAAAATTGTTTGGTTGCCCCCAAACTTTTTCCTTTAATGGTTAGGGAGCCACTGTGCCCCCCTTTGGAACCTGAGGCTGCAGAATTTCGTTTTTGCCTTCGCCAGATCTTGCCTTGCCACAATTTTTTTCTCTGGCTCCTTGGGCAGTTCCTTAGACCTCTTTTATTCTATGGCTCTTACTTGCCGGTGACTTGGGGGTTTTAATGGGGAAGGGTTGTGCCTTTTCTAATAAGTCCAATCATTTAAATTTAAAACAAATGGACTCCAAGAAGGAAGAACCATCTAAAGGGAGGATCAATGGAAAGGGCAGCATGTGATTTAAATAGATGCCACAGCAAAGGGTCTAAATACATAGACCATGTATATTTCGTTTTTTCTTGTTTAATACTTTGCAAAAAAAAAAATCTACAATCTTTTTTTCTTTTTTTCTTTCAAAGGGGGAGGGGGCAGAGTGACAAT
Source organism: Phyllomedusa bahiana (assembly GCA_025379985.1). Lineage (NCBI taxonomy): Eukaryota > Metazoa > Chordata > Amphibia > Anura > Hylidae > Phyllomedusa > Phyllomedusa bahiana. The sequence goes on along the minus strand of JAODAL010062542.1, from coordinate 12,767 downwards.
GAGCAAAACATGGACTTTTTTTTTTATTTTACCAATATGGCTGCAATAAACAAAAGTGAAAAAATTGAAAGGGGGCTGAATACTTTTTTGACCCAAGTATATTAATTTGTACTAAAAATTGTGTTGTGATTTTTTTTGTTATTTAAAATTCTCTGATATTTAATAGTCAGATTTTAAAAAGGTGTGGGAAGGGGCCCCCCTTTGATTGCCAACTCCATTACGTGACAAGAAACCCAAGATCTCCCCATCTGCCCCCACTTGGGATATTTTTTTACTAAGGGGCGCGCCCATTGCCCTTTTATTTATTTCCCAAAAAACTACTTGGGGAAAATAAATCATTGGATTTTTGAAAATGAATTTTTCTTTTTGTTATTTTATATGGGGAATGATTTTCTCCAGAATTGTTGGCCCCTTTGATCGGGGCCCCCTTTCGTATATTTTTTGTTCCCTTTCCCCCCTTTCTTCTCACCATCAAACGGGAGAATCCTAGGAATAGTGAGTATTATTTCTGTTTACTGATCCTTAGTCCCGTTGTACCTTATGTTCATGAACATATTAAGGATTTAAGTGGCACCTAAAGAAAAAAGATTTCTTATTTTGTATGAATCCTTGAAAAAAAAGACCTTTTCCAATTCCTTATGTATGAGAGCTGGGTTTAGAAATTTGCTTTTTTCCCGTGGAGCACCATTTAGTATCCTTTCATATATAAACTTTATATACATAGTTGCATATTTTTTTTTTTTTCTTGTAACTATAGAATTTATAAAAGCCCATCCAAGTTCAGCAGATTGACAGCGAATATTCCAGAAGACCAAGCGTTCTCCACCATAGACCAAGCATTCGACACCATAGACCACTAGACAACAATGGAGCAAATAACAAACCTGGTTTCCCTCCAAGTGGATCATCCTGGTGAGAATTGTACTTACATTTTTCCTCATATAGGACATGTAAAAGAGAAAGGTTACAGTATAAAGATGCTCTCACCCCTTCATGCCCACCATTCTGATGGTGGGTGGAGCAGTTCCTCTATCTTTTGGCGTTGCTGCCAAGCTACCATCTCCATTCCTAGAGTAACCTCTGGAGATGGCAGGGATGTGAGGCTGAATTATTATGTAAAAGCTTTTGCGCTTGTAATGATTTGTATATGACTTGAGCATATCGGCCAATGAACTGATTGTGCTGCTGTATTTGAGGATTGGGAATCTTGTACACTGCTGAAATATTTATAGCCTGTTAATGTACAGATTGACTATCGAATGTTGTGAAATTGAGGTCTTTCTTCATTTGGCCATTTATATTTAATGGTTTACATCTGTGTTGTAATAACTTTGTTGGGTGTCTACATCTCCTTCTGTGCAAGGAGGCCTAAATGTTTACTATTTTTTCACTTGCAAACTCTCCTCCTGCTCAGCAAAATCCTACCCCACCCCTCCCCACTCCCTTTTGCTCACCTGGTAAGTGTTGAAGGCTTTATTCTGCTATATATGATCACACACTGGTCATTCACTGACTGGGTCATTCATGCAATATCCAAGAATTGCGATTCCATAAAGTGTGACAGCAGAATTAATACCAGAAGTGAAACCAGAAAACTGTAAGGGTGCCTAAAGGTAACCCAAACAATACCAATCTACTACACAAATGGTCAAGGTATATAGAAATAATCACTGCTGTGGGAGGAGGGGGTTATAGTGCTCCCACGCAGGAACCTACAAAACCGTAACACTCAGACTCTCTCTGACTCTCTTGCTCCCCTCTCTACCATATCCTCATTGGATGACCTAGACGCAGCTACCACTTTCTACAACACAATCACTTCCACTCTTAACTCGGTTGACCCTCTCACACACAACAGAACCCGCAAAATCAACAGACAACCCTGGCAAACAGACTCCTCCAAACAGCTGAGGTGAGCTTCCAGAAATACTGAACACTGCTGGAAGAAAACCCTCTCCACCAACAACCCCACCTCATACAAACAATCACTATATACATTAGTCCACACTCACCACTGCCAAACAGGTTTACATCACCACTGTCATGTACTTCCTTTAACACAAACCCAGACAACTTTTTAACACCTTCAACTCTCTCCTCTGCCCACTAGAACCTCCCCTCATCTCTCCCATTTCCTAAATAAGATCAATTTCTTTGCACAAAGCTTCACCACACAGTCCCCTCCACCAACCTCAATTCATGCATCTATTCCAAAGCCTACCTTTATATCGGCACAGTCCCCACAGCCAACTAATATACCGGCACAGTCCCCCACAGCCCACCCCTATATCGGCACAGCCTCAAGCCCCCCCACGGCACATCACCACTTCCAAATTCTACACAATACACATCGCTATTCCCCCTTAACATGCAACTCTACTATCACTCATGGCAAGCTTTCCTCTCTACTTTTCAAATCCAACCTCACCACCTGTAGTCTTGACCCACTGTCATCCAACCTCATCCCAGACCTTAGTCCTGTTATCATCCCAAGCCCTCGCCCATCTCTTCAACTTATCAATAAACTCTGGCACTTTCCCTTACTCCTTTAAACTCAACCCCACCACTCTACTGAAACCACCCTAAACAAAGTCAACAACGACCTAGTAACTGTTAAAGCCTCCCGCCACTACTTTGTGCTTCTCTTCCTAGACGTGTCATCTACCTTTGACACAGTTGACCACTCACTCCTGCTATAAATCTTTTCATCCCTCAGCATCATGGACTTGGCCCTTTCCTGGATCTCCTCATACCTCACTGATCAGTCATTCAGCATTTCTCACTCTTGCACCACCTCCTCCTCCCACCAACTCTCTGTTGGTGTCCCCCAGGTGTCTTTCCTGGACCGACAACTCTTCTCTACCTACACTCTCAGCTAATAGCATCACATGACTTTCAGAACCACCTATATGCTGATGACACCCAACTTTACATCTCCGGCCCAGATGTTAACTTTCTGCTCCCCCAGATCCCAGACTCCTAAATCTAAATGTGGAGAAAACTGAATTTATCATCTCCCCACCGCCCCACTCTATCCTCACCAGATCTCTCTGTGACAGTCTATAGCTCCACACTCTCACTGGCTCTGCAATTCCGCTGCCTTGGGATAACCTTTGACTCCAATCTGACCTTCAAACCACACAACCTCTTCCTGCCGCCTCCACCTGAAATATATCTCCCGAATCTGCTGATTTTTTAACTTTGATACTACAAAAAAGCTTGTCCATGCCCTCATGATCTCCCTTCTAGACTACTGCAATATCCTTCTCTGTGACCTCCCATCTAGCACCCTCGCGCTCCTACAAACTATGCTTAACTCTGCTGCCCATCTTATTCACCTCTCTCCTCGATACCCCCCTGCCTCTCCCCTCTGTCAATCCCTACACTGGCTACACATCGCCAAGCGAATCCAGTTCAGTTGGTAATCCTGACCTACAAGGCTCTCCAGAACCTCTCTCCTCTATACTTCTCTGCTTTAATCTCCAGATACCTCCGCTCTCCAGATACCTTAATCTCCTCTCCTCACAGGACCTTTTCCTCTGCTCTCCTCTTCTCAGCTCCTCACACAACCGTCTCCAAGACTTCTCCCGTGCTTCCTCCATAATCTGGAACTCACTGCCCCCACACATCAGACTTTCCTTCATTGTCACCAGCCTCAAAAGCAAACTGAAAACCCATCTCTTCAAGTGTATGTAGCCTACAATAACCCTGCTGTCACTACACCCCCCACAAACATGTCTGCATCTCACCTTCTGTCTCTTCCCACCTTCCTTGTAGACTGTAAGCCCTCGCAGGCAGGGCCCTCTCTCCCTCTCTACCAGTTGTTAGTTATTGTCACCTTTATATATATTTGTTATGTATGTAAATAAATAATAATAATAATAATTTGGCAAACTACGGGGTCTATATCTATTTAGGGGGTCAGTTCTGAAGTCTTTATTTATTCAGTAGGTCAGGTCTCTAGTCTGTACCTATTTAGGGGGTCAGCTCTGAGGTCTTTATTTTTCCAGTAGGTCAGGTCTCTAGTCTGTACCTATTTAGGGGGTCAGGTCTGAGGTAATTTATTCAGTGGGTCAGATATCTAGTCATGTTCATATAGTTTATAGATTACTCATCTCATAATCAGCAGAAACAGCAAGCACCCAGAAAGCACCCCGGGTACATGTCTCAGTTCTCTCCTTGCAGCATACATGACCTTCTATATAAATACAGACCTAAGTCCTGACCCCATAAATAAATCCAGACCCCAGACCTAACATCATAAAGACATCCAGACCTCAGACCTGACCCCAAAAATAAATCCAGACCCCAGACCTCAGACTTGATCCTATAAAGAAGTCCAGACCTCAGACCCTGACCTCAAAAATAAATACAGACCCCAGAAATGACCACATAAATCAATCCAGACCTTAGACTTGACCCCATAAATAAATGCAAACCCCAAACCTGACCCTACAAATAAATCCAGACCTCAGACCTGACCACATAAACCAATGCAAACTTTAAACCATGGCCCCATAAATAAATCCAGACCCTAGTTAGACCTTACCCTAAAAATAAATACAGACCCAGACCTAACCCCTTAAATAAATCCAGATCCCAGACTTGACCACATAAATAAATACAAACTCCAGAACTGAAACCATGAATAAACACAGACCCAAAACATGATCACTTAAATTGTCAAACATCAGACCTCACTCCCTGAGTAATTTCAGACCAAAGAAATAAATACAGACTCTGGACCTGACCCCATAAATAAATATAGACCTGACCATCTAAGTAAAGAAGCTAGAAACGAACCCCTTGATAGAGACACCAGACTACCTAAACTAGTACACACTCCAGATCTAGCTTGACATAAAAACCCAACAGCTCTCCTTCTCTATGTACATTGTTTCCCTCCTTTTGCTTGAGAACCTGCAGAGGCCAATTTACTCCTCTGTGCAGATGTTTCAAAAGTACCAGAGCTTGATCATAAGTAGTCATGTGAACTTCTCTCTGTGAGTCCAGCACACGGTTTTGCTGATGATCACTGCACAAAGTAATACCACAGTGTACATTAAAATGTGTGTCCTTGGATACATGGCCCTGTTTTAACTTTATCTATAACCCTCTTCCCACAAGATGGAGAACTCGGGATACATGCCCCAGTTCTCCTCTTAACTATGCCCCCTGAACATGGAGCACCTGGGATACATGCCCCAGTTCTCTTCTTAGCTATGCCCCCTGAACATGCAGCACCGGGGATACAAGCACCAGTTCTCCTCTTAGCTAAGCCCCCTGAACATGGAGCACTTGGGATACATTTCCCAGTCCTCCCCTTAACCACCCCCCAACATGGAGAATCCAGAGTACACGCCCCAGTTGTACCCATAGCTATTTACCCCTAACATTGGTCACACATGGTACATGTTCCCCTTCTCTTAGCTATCACCCACAAGATGGAGAACACAGAGTACATGCTCCAGTTCTCCTCTTAGCTATGCTAACCCAATGTACATACCCCAGTTTTTCCCCTAGATTTACTCTCCCAAAGTTCCTAAAACTGTCAATATAAAAGAAGAGTTTACAGTTTACAGTTAGAAAAGGGTAGTACAACACTTATGGCCTCCTCTCCTATGGCTATGGCTTGGGTTGAGGTGCTTCATTGACCTTTTGGTGTCCTATACTAGTTTGACAATTTATTAATATGTTTATCTATTAAACAACATAAAAAACCAACCCAGTGTCACTTATAAATATATGTGCTTTTTCCGTAGCCCATCCTACTGTCAAGATGATTAAATCAGGTGTGGAATCTATCTTTGTTCCACTCCTTATCCAATTAAATACCTCCTCCGAATTATATTATTATTATTGCTGCCGGCAGTCAGAGCTCGAGAAACATGATCAACATCTTCCATTTCGGACATGATTCTGCTTTAATCACAGTAAATTACATTCCAATAGAACTTTTTAATCACATGACTATTCTAACAGACACTGCATCTGTCTCAAGGAAAGCTGTGTAAGAGATATCTGATAGTTCGATAAGGATGTATAGCAGTAAAAGCAGTTTAACAAACTATCTGATGAGCTTAATAAGAATATAATGATGAAACAGACTTCTGATGTTTTTTCCTTAAATTACCAACTTGACACTACCCCTGAAAATAGTCAGCTTACACTTAGCATTTACTCTATTTTTATTGTAGAGACTCTCTTACTGGGCATCACTAAGGATGGTACCATGAGAATCGGTCTGCCACCAAGACATTATCAAGACAACTTCTTTGCATGGTCTGCCATTGTAAGAAAACTGGAAAACGTCAGCCACGTACATGCAGTCCAGAAGGGGAGCTGTTCTGAGTCCGTGATGGAGATCTCTACCGGGGGCCACTGCCAACAAAGGAAGGTGCTGATTGGTTTTCTACAGCCAAGAGAGTCGGAAAAATTGAATGGAACCAGTTCAAAATTCTTTTTTTCATCCCAATGGAGATTTGTATGTGTAACGGTCTGGAGGTGGATCCACTGGACCACCGCAGGCGATGGCATAAGCCCACACCAGGGAGTGGAATCTAAGTGGGTCCCGGTATTCGCCAGAGCCCGCCGCAAAGCGGGATGGTCTTGCTGCGGCGGGAGTCCACCAGGTCACTTCCACTGGCGGGACTTGCCTGCGGTGGCGGCCAAGGGTACGAGGTACAGGACCGGCAGGCAGGCTCATAGTCAGGGATAGGCAGGTGGTCAGGACAGGGGGCACAGGTTCATAGACGGTAGACAAGCAGGAGGTCAGGACAGGCGGCTCTGGTTCATGGTCGGCAAACGTAGGCAGACAGTCGGTACACAGTAAGGCAAACAGGAACTCTCTAGGCAGCTTTCTCCAAGGGCACATACACCAAGGATCCGGCGAGGGCCGGCAGGAAGAGGCCGGACCTAAATAGGAGCAGTGCCCGGTAAAGACCAATTACCGGCGCACTGCCCCTTTAAATTTCAAAAAGCCTTGCCACACGCGCCCTAGGAGGCGGAGCCACGCGCCGGGAGACCGAGACTGACTGAGCAGGAGTGTGGCCGGGTAAGTGGACGCCGGCGGGGTCGGGACATGAGCGGACCCCGAACCCGACGTGTGGGACGGGGCTCCGCTGGGAGCAGGAGCACGGGCGCGCCTGCGACCCGGGACAGTGGTCGCAGAGGCGCCCGTGACAGTACCCCCCCCCTTTGGGCCCCCCTCTTGGGCCCCCCTCTCTTACTGGATTGAAGAAATCTCTGGATGAGGCTGCAGTTCAGGATATTCTCCTCCGGCTCCCAAGACCTCTCTTCGGGACCGAACCCCTTCCAGTCCACCAGGAAGTATCGCTTTCCCCTTGTTCTCCTTATTCCCAGAATCTCTTTCCTCAAAGCTTTGGGGCGCATAAGCCACAGACGGGGGGGAACACCCTTCTGGGAAAAACGTTAAGACCGGGGTTTCAGTAAGGAGACATGAAACAAATTTGGGGATTCTCATCGTAGGAGGAGCCGGAGTTTGTATGCACCGGGTTGATGGGCGATGCCCTCAAAGGTCCCGGGAAAAAAACCCCCCGGGGTCCCAGTTTATGAGGGGATTTTGGGGGAATATTAACGGGAGAAACCCCTTGTCCCTGGAGAGAAAACCGGGGGGATTTTTTTTTCGTTTGGGTTTTCATGCCTCGGAAGCGGGAGCGCAACTGTCGGGTTGGGGCCAGTGGGCTTCATTCTTGAACCAGTGCATCCCCCCGCCGGGGGCCTCAGAGGGGAGCCGGGGGGGGGGAGGTCGGGGGAAAGCCGGCCAAACACGTTTTAGAAGGGGGAACCCCCGCGGACTCAGACTCAAGGGAAATTAAAGGGCTCGCCCATGGCAGTAAACGGACCCGTCATCTTGAATTGCCGAGAGAAAAAGGCAAGGTAAAATCCCAAGACTTGGTTGCTCTCTCCACCGGTTTCGCTGCGGGGGGGTAGGCGGAAAGAAGTTTAGCTTCACCTGAAGTTGGTTGCACGGGCCGCCAAAACCCGGAGACAAATTGAACCCCGGCCGAGACAAATTTTGGGGGGGGTCCTGCAGACAAAAGCATGAAGGAAGAACAGCCGCCAGGCGGGAGGCAGATGGGAGGCCCGGGAACGGGCGAAATGGCCATTTTTGGAAAAACATCCGAATCCAAATAAAGGGGGTTTGCCAGACACGGGGGAGGTCAGTTATGAAGGGCCATGGAAATGTTGGACCAAGTTGAGTTGGAAAGGGGGTGGTGTAGTTTGACCTGCGGGTTGTACTGGCGTCTTTTTACGGGCAAAGGAGCCCCAAAACGAAAGGAAATCCTTTACGTCCCTTTTCCAATGGCCACCAATAGAACCGGGTTTTCAGATGGAGGTTTTGGGGACCGGGATGACCCGCCCCCCAAAGAGCAATGTCCCCTTTTTTGATACGTCTGCGTGTTGTGGAATTATCCCCCAGGCTTTGGGCCGCTCAGTCTTCCCGATAAAATGACAACCGTTGGATCCAATCAAGGTTTGATCAGAACAATTTATTAAAAATTTACAGCACCTTTTAAAAAGCTTCAGGCGTGTTCATTAAAAATGGGGGTTTACAAACAATCCAATCAGTGATACAGCTTCATTATAAATCCAACCAATAGGTTTCAAAAGGTTCCTTGCTTTTAAATTAATCGGGATCATTTCAATTTCTGACCTTTAAAACATTTTTAAAACATTAACCCCGAAAAAACATTTCACCAGATACAGTTTTTGGGGAAAAGAACTTTTTTAGGCATTCTGACCCTCATTCCGGGTTATACAAAACTATGCCTTCTAAAGTCAATAACTGATCTCCTGCTAAAACCATGTTTTTTATACTAGTTGCCGTAAAAAGTTTTTAGTGAATCACAGCTTCATCTAAAAGGGCGGGGGCGATAAAAAGTAAAATGAAAATGGAGGCCCTTTAATTTCAACTTAAAAAAAAGCAGTTACAATTCCACAATTACCACAACTTTCCCCCTCTCTTGAAAATTAAAGAATTTCTTTTTATTTTTAAAAAATTATACCCCAGTTCTTCAAAGGGTGTCTTTGTTGTTCCCAGCAACAGTTTTTGATATTAACATTCTTGTTTTGACCTTTAACCGTTTTGGCCCCTTTAAAACCTTTTTTAGAGTATCCCAACCCTTTTGATAAGATCCGATGTAACACAAACAAAAAAATTTGGGTAAAATGTTTGCTGGGGCCGTTGAACCACCCACCGATGCCACGCCCAAAATTGGCGGGATTCAGCCAAGAAAACCTTTTTCCGCGGGGCCTTTTCATGTTTTGCTCGGAATTTGTTCTTTAGCTCAAGTTTTTTTTTTGCGTGCGTGTAAGTCTACTTGACTGAAAAATTTGTTTTCGTAATTACGAAAGGGTGGCCTAGAATAATGAAAATGCCCCCGTGGCTTCTGCCAAAAAAATCTAACCCAAAGATGTTTTGATTTAACCCTTTGGGGAAAATTGGGTTGGTTTTTAAGTATTTGAATGGCATCAAAAATCCATCAGAAAGTTTTTCAAAAAGCTCCCTAACTGCTCGATGTTATGTGCTTATGCATCCCAAATTTTTACCCTGCAAATGGAGTGAAACTAAGGCAAAGATATAGGACGGGGATTGAACTTGATCAAAGGTTTGGGGTCCCCCTTTTTTTTTTGTGATCGTTTTCTTGGAATTTGATCAGTCTTTTTTCCTTTCGTGTGAAAGACCTGTAGCCATTCAATTTGCAATAGTACATGTGCCCACTCCACTTAGGGAAAATTTTGTATGAAAAGATCCACTCATAATACATGTTGTTGGAAGTTGATATGTTCCCCCCCCAAAATTTTTGTGAAAAACCCATATGTATCTCAAATGCAACCATAAAAGGGGGTTTTGTTACTCGGGGGTGTGGAACCGTAAAAATTGGAAAGGCCTTTGATTGGGCCCTTGCAACTCGGGGTACTAATAAAAATTCGATCCATTTTTTAAATTAAACTAAAACAGAGGTTATCCTGAGTTGATAATGGTCCTGTAAAATGAGACATTAGCATGTTTGCCACCCAAAGGGATGAGAGTTGTGCGAAACACTACTCTAAATGTCTAAATCAGGGGAATGCCCCAAACCTGTTTTTGTAGTGTTTACCCTTTTTTCATCTGAGGGGTGTTGAACCATTTCCCCACATAGGGATAAGAGTTTGGGTTTACATTGAAGACCCCGCTCTGCAACCCACCTGGGGGGAAGCCCAAACCTCATTGGGTAGGGGATTTTTTTGTGTTATTAAATCTAAAAAAACTTAAAGTTATCTGGAAATGGTAATTTCATTTTCCTCTAAAATGACTCTTCAATAGGGACGGGGTGGCAATGTAAGGAAATTGATTGTGAGGTACGGGTAATTTTTGGCAAACCCAGCAATTTGTAAGCCTTACGTTTAGCTTTGGGGTTGTGCATTTTTTAGTAATTTATTTTCCCATTCCTCTTGTAATTGTTCTTAGGCTCTTTTAAACCTTATGATGATTCCATTGATCAAACACCATATTAGCTCTAGCCCCGTACCCATTAGGTCTACAATAAGATTAATGAATTATATTAAAATTATGTGCTCTTCCGGGGGGCCTGGAGATCCATTATTGTCCCCCACTCTCACCTGTACACCCTGCCCATTTTCGTAGTAAACTTCAGCTCTTGCAGGCCAAACGGTTTCCCGTGAAAAGGGGATAACAAGAAAAAACAAAAAACCACCCTCCCACAATAGTAGCCCAAATTTCTTGCTGGGCTGGGGACCAAATAGTTTATTAAATAGAAGGGGGGATCTTTGTCTTTTTTTTCGCGCATGGAAGGTCTCAAAGGGGTATCGTCTCTAAGACCCACTGCGACTTAGGTGGTACTTTGGCAAAAACCATTAGGAGCCTAGAACTAAAGGGTATCTTCTGGTTTTACTTCCGGGTTGGGGAACCGGGCCGTCGGCTTCGGGGGCTTTTGGGGATGGGGTTTACACTTTGCAGTGTGTTTTGGGGGATCCAAGTTCCCTTCCTTGTCTTTCACACTTTAAGGGGTTGTCATAGAACCTGGTATGGGGCCATCCACCTTTTTTGTAAGAACCAGAACGTAAAAATTACAATCATAACAATCTCCTGGGTTTGTGCTGTGACAAGCAAAATAGGAAAGGCTGCGTTTTCCCCTACTTTACGATGTAAGTCTTTCAATTGCTTTTGCGTTTAGCACAAGTCCACATTAAAACTGTTAATGCGAGTTGATTTCTGGAGGGGTGAATGATTAGGCAAATTTTTCCCAAAAAGAATTTCATAAGGTGAAGTTGTAGCACTCCTTTTGGGGCTGCGCAGTCCCCCTAAAACAAGAGGTAAAGCTCTGGCCCCCTCATACCAGTTTTCCAAAAAACATTTAGTAATTCTTTTAGGGGACGATTTTGTCTCTCGACCATTCCCTTTCTTGATGGTAGGGAGTGGATTTCTGCCTTTCCAACATTTACAAAGGTCTGGAAAAAAAACCCGTGAATGCGGGTCCCTGATCATTGATTGATCTTTGGGAAACCATAAACTGATACAATCTTTTCGATCTTCGCAGAAAATTGGGTACCGTCTGTAAAGTGGGTACGCTTTTATCCACCCTGAAAATTTATCAACCAAACCAAAAACATACATAACCGCCTACCTTTGGTATTGTATGAAAACTCCTTTGGGGGCTGAAAGGCCCGATTAGGGAGGTGGAAGGTGGGTTTCACTGCTCCCCCCGCTTTTTGGGAGGGAAACCTGGCAGGGCCCGAGTCCTTCTTTTTTTCTTTACAGGAACCCCCGGGGCACACCAGTAGTGAAAACCAAATTTCCATTGGTTTTCCCACAATGGTTAACCCGTCGCAGCTTCCGCTAGCGCCGGCAAAAAGATTTTGGGGGGCCCCTGGGTTTTCCCTTTACTTTCAGTCCATAGGCCATCAAATTCTGGGGGCAAATAACCTTCCCTCGGTCCCTTTTCCCGTGGAGACAATTGGATTGCAAAGTTTTTAGAGTTTCAAAGTCAGGTAAAAAACAACACAGTTTTTACAGACATCATGAACACAAGGTATTTTCTTTCTGCCTTTTTTTGCAAAACCCCTTCAGCTCTTGTTTCCACGTCAATTGGATCAGGGGTGAAGTTTAGCTTGACACTTTAAAGACTGCTATCTCTTTTTGGGAAGGTGATGGCTTCCAACAATTAGGATTTCTTTTGCATAACCACTGGAAAACTTTAGCATCAAAATTCTATTTTTCCCTATTTACCAAAATCATGAACCACGCCAAAAACGTACCTAATCAGTGAAATGGGGTTTACTGTCTTTCCTTCTGGGCATTCACAAGCCGATAGGGCAAATAACCAGCTCGCTGGCAAATGGGGGGTCAAAGTTTCAGCGTACACATAGTTTAAAAACATCTACCACACATTCCAGAGGTTTTAATGTCCTGATTTATTTTGTCGTGACAACTGCCATCACAACATATTAATTTTGGGTTTTTTAAGTGGTTTTTCCCCCAAATCTGGGGCGGCAGAGTTAAGTTTGGGTATCGCAAACAATCATGGTCTCCCCCCCCCTCAAAAAATGTCTTTTGCACCGGGGCTCTTACCTCAATACCCTCCCCTCTCTAACCCCCCTGTGGCAAAAAATGTACAGGGTTCAATTTAGAAACCCGGTGTAAGCGGGTTTGACTAGGTTGAAGGGCGGAAAAGGGGTTTTCTCCATCCACCTCACAATAACTATAGGGGCCCCGTGAAAAAACAGAGTTATTTTGTGAAAGT
>JAODAL010062541.1:0-19701 GCA_025379985.1 Phyllomedusa bahiana | reverse complement strand
GTGAAATTAACTGCAGAACGGGTTTAGAAAAATTGAAAAAAAAGGTTTAAAAAGTCCCAATACTGTTTTTTAAACCTATATAACCCCCAAAAAGATGTAAACCGTTTTATTAGGCTTTTTAACGGTAAAAAAAGCTTTTTTTCAAGTGGGGTTTTTTGATGTTGAATCGGGCTGTAGTGGCACATTGATTTCCCTTTTCAAAAGTCTGAACTTTGCTAAAAAAGCGCTCCTTTAAAATTTTTTGGGGTTTTAGAAAAAGGGAAAATTTGGGTACAGCACTCTTTGCCCTCTCATGATGTAAATTTTTAAAAGTACATAAAAAAATTCGGATTATTACCCGAAAAAATTTCCGGGAGTGTAGTAGGGTTTTGATTTTAAGGTATTTGGTTGACCAAAAAACCCTAAAAGTTTCTTAAAAAATTTCGGGCAATAAGGGAATAAAAATAAAAAAAAGAATTTTAGGTTCTAAAAGTTTTAAAAAAATTAATTCCTTTTTTATTTTTACGAACCCTGGACAAGGGGGGGAAACCTCCATTTGTGATGGACAAAGTTCTGTACCTTGGGGAAAAGTAAAAAAATATGCTACGTTGGGGGAATTTTATGGGAAAAAGGGCCCAGAAACCCCTACTGAAGTTTTTAATAAAAGGGTTTAAAAAAGGGATTTTGGGGAGGGGGGTTTTATTAAGATTGCAAGTTTTGGAGGGACAAAAAAAAAAGAGAGTTTGATGGTGAAATTTCCGAAAATTCCCATTCCCCCATCCCTTACCTAAGGGGGCCTAAAGGAATTTTTTTTCCCCCCTTTAGGGCCCCCGATTATATGGGAATTGGACCCAAATTTACAGGTTTTAAAATGTATGGTTGGCAGGTTTTGAAACCCGATTTGTTATACGCCCCCCTAGTTACCTTAGGGTTTTTAGGGAATTTATTAAAAACAATGACCCAATTTGTCGGGAAAACCCAAATTTAAAAATGGGTTTCTAAAGGTATAATTTCCCTTTCCACGTAAAAATTCCTTTGTTTTTGGGCCCTTTAACTGGCTTATTCAGAATTAAATAAAACATCCCAAATATGGGGAAAGGGTTTTAAAACCCAATTTTATCGTTAGGGACAGAGTTTTTTTGGGTCAAAATTTTATTTCAGCTTAAAAAGGGTGGCATTACCTGCAGATAAAAGGTTGCCCAAATGGGCTCTTCCCTTTTGCCATCACTGGCGAATTTTTCGTCACGGGGTTTGGGAGGAAAGGTTTCATATTTTTCCCAGTGGATAATTTTTTGCTGCAGACATATTTGGTATGGGCGTTATAAGTGGGTTTCCCCTGTGGTCTGGCGGATGTCTTTTAGATTTTCCCCAAAAATTTGTGGATTTAATTTTTGACAATCAAAAAAAATTTTGCCCTTTTAAAATTTTTATAGTGATGATAGAGAGATGGTTTTTTTGGATTTAAAATTGACAGGGGATCTCCCCCACTGGGGAAAATTTAAAAAAAAAACCCATAGAAACCCCCATTTGTGAAATTTAGTATTTGGAAGTTCTAGCTGCCATGCAGCATGTTATACAAAATTCCCCCTAGGGGGGAATTCATCAGACCAGGAGGTTTTGTAGTGATGAGGTTCTTTTTTAAAAAGAAAAAATATTGCTTACCAAAAGGTTACAGCTTTGGGTTTTCAAAAAGTGGGGTGATACGTAGGGCCATAAAAAAAAAAAAAAATCTATGGAAAGAGATGGGTTTATGTAATCAAAAGTAAAAGGGGATAAAAACCTTTTTTTTCCCTTTTGTTTTTTCAATACAATTTTAGTAGACCGTTTAAAGATATCTCTGATATAATAAGGAAATACTTACCCCTTCTCACCACTGATTTTAACCTACGATCCATCCTTTCGAATTTGGGTTTCAAGTTTGTATCAACCCGACCCCCAGGACGTTTTGGGAAAATTTTTTTTCCCGGGGTATGCTCAAAAGTACAAAATGTAAAAAGTAACAAAAGATGGTTGGACTTAAAAGGGGTCGTACAAATGTGGCCCCCAGCGGTGCGGTCTGTGCAAGTAATGGTGAAGGGTGATACATTTTTTTCTCTGTTACCCCATAAAATGTTTAAAATTTTTACCAAATTTATGAATTGTCACCCGTACTATATTTTTTTTAAATGTATGGTGGGGAATTTCCCGTTAAATTTCAAATATATAGGTTGACCCCCAGGTTTTCCCCAAGAATACGTGAGCTTTATAAGATATAACACATGAGAGCTTGGGTTTAAAACACAGGGCCCCTAAGCACTTTTGGGAGGGCAATTTAGGGTAGTCTGGGTTTTTTTAGGGAGTTGGGCTATTGAAAAGGGGGAAGAAGCCACGGAGGGGAGGGGCCCGAAAAAGTTTCCCCACCCGGGAGAGAAGCCTTTTGGATTTCATGCTGGAACTCGATACCCCCCAAAAGGGGTTTTAAAATTTTTAAAAGGGGGTTTTTTTTTATATAATTAGCCCTTTGTTGGTGATAGGATAGGGTTTTCTTTACTATTATATATTTTATATATCTTTTGCAATTTTTAGTTGTGGGAGTCTGTTATGTAAAGGGGTTTTAACATTTTTGCGTATGATTGGGGAAACATTTGGGTTAAGTTCAGGGTGCATTTTGGGTGTCTAAGGGGGATCGTTATAAGGAAGGGTTTACTTTCCCCTATTTGAAAGTCAAGGGTTAAGAGCCAAAAGGGCATACGGGTCGAAAACCAAAGGTTTTTTTTAAATTTTTTTCCAAAAAAAAAAAAAAGTGCGTTTTATATAATACCCTTTTGGGTTCCTCTCTGGGCAAGTCCGGAAGATTTCTACAAAAAAATTTGCATTTTTTTCCACAAGCCGTTACAGGACGGCTACTTTCCCCGGCACTGCAATAAACTGGAGGGTGCGGACAAGGGCCCGCTTTAAGGGAGGCCCCTTTGGTGAGGTTTTCCCTTTTTTTTTTTGTTTTTAGTTATTTATTTTTTACCCTTTACTTGTTTGACATACAGGGCCGGGACGATGGTAGGGCAGAGGGAGGCATTGCCCAGGGCAAACCCTACCTTTTGCCCCGCCTCTAGGGGGTGCGAAAGGGCATAGAAACCAGCTCAGGAAAACCCGGGGACAAATTTCCCTTCATAATTTACTGACCAAGACTTTTAAAAAAAATCCAATCTCTAAAATAAAACTTTTAATAAATATCCATAAAAAATTTCAGTTTCACCCCTTTAAAGGGGCTACAATTTAAAAACATAGGACACTATCCCCAAAATTAAAACTTCCCCCAAATTATCCTAAGATAGAAAACCCAAATAATTTGCCCCATAAGGGCCCCCTAGTTTTCTGTCGGCTCACCCTATTATCTTCCTTTGTTTTCCCCAAAACAATTTCCCCCACAAGCATGCGTATATTTTATACTGTACCAAAATTTAGAGGGAATTAAATTTGAAGTTCCAGACCCCAGTTCTCATATTCCTATAAAACCCCCTAATTAATTTTTCAAAGGGGAATCAAATATCAGGACAGCCCAATTCTCTTACTTATACTTTAAGTGGATATAGATTCTTCCACATGCAATTATCACTGTTCCTATAGTACCCCCCCCACAATAAATATCCATGGGGATTAAATGATATGAACAGCACAATTGTTTTCTTCACAGTTAGGGTAAATATCTATATATATACAGTCCGTGTAGGGAACATAAGATACATCTATCTGATATCATCTCAAGTTTACATCTAACCTCATCCTCGACGCGTTTCCCCCCTCCATATTCTGGGGTTCATCAGGAGGATCTCACAGGGGACATCACTTTGACTCCAGATGGTAGTCTCCTCGATATATTGATGCTAGTGTTGAGCGATTGCGTTGGCTATCGAGATCGATCGATAGGCGATAGTCGGCCGCTATCGATAAGGTTTTTCGATAGTGAGGCATCGATTATGAGCGATTCCCATTAAAGTCTATGGGAGAGCAACAACACCTTCATTATTAAACCCAAACAAGGTGGAGAAGCTGAAATTAACATCCACAACAGCCCAATGGATACGTGCTACATCTTAGGCAACACACTTAGGTTATTAAAAGTCACAGAAAAAAGTCACAGACCATTCACTATCCCTGTCTTGTACCACAGCCTGACCCTTAAACCTGCATCACCCCACAAATTAAAAAAGTGCCAGGGAAAGGGATAAGATTTGAACCATCATCTTACTTGAACTGGACATTGAAGATCCCTGTCCCGGACCGCCGCATGAGCCCCAAACCTGCATGACCCCCAGATTTAAAAAGTGCCGCAAAAGGAGTCTTTCAACCACCATTTTAGTTGAACTGGACACTAACTATAACGTCCTGTACCGCAGAATGACCATTAAACTGTCCTGACCCACAGTTTAAAAGTGCCAGAAAAAAGTGTCTTTCAACCACCATTTAGTTGAACTGGAAATATACTGTCCCTGTCATGGGCCACAGTATGACCCTTAAACCTGTCTGACCCCGGGTTACAAAGTCCCCAAAAAAGGGTTTTTTTCAAAAACCTTTTTAGTTAAACGGGCCCTTTGACTAGAACTGTCCTGTGCCACGGGCATGACCGGGGCCCGGGATTTTACAGGGGTGCGGTGGGGACCCCCAGGCGGGGCGTCCGCATCTATTAACACCGGTTAAAATCCCCCTGATGACGCAGCAAACAAAAACTGTCGTGCTGAACGGGAGTGCAAAAACCCGGAAGTGTGGAATCCAGCCTTTCCCCCTTTTACACGTAAAGGGCCCTGGGTAGCGTTGCCCCTCCGTAGGGTTTGCGGCCCAAATTTAAAGCTTCACTTGGAAATACTGGTGGTTAACCCCTGTTCCACCCAGGTGCCCTTTTCCCCTTGGCATTTTTTTTTCTCATTTTACTCAACGTGCTGGGGGAAAAATTTTTCCTCTGTATTTTGGGTTCTCCCCCCCCCCCCGGTGCTCCATACTCCATTTTTTCTGAAAAACCTACATCTGGTCAAGTTTTCCTTTTACCTTCCTTGTAAAATTTCCCGGGGAAATTTTTTTTAAACAGCTTTTTTTGTACTGCAAGTTTTTTTAGTAGTTTTAATTCTAGAAAAACAACATTTTTAAAAGGGGAGGGAACCCCAAACCATGTCTTTTTTTCTTTTTTTTTCATTGTATTAAAGGGGTTTTTGTCTCAATACGGGGTTTGATAGCTATGTTAAAGATCTTGCAAAAACAAGTCTTTTTGCAATTATGTGTCCTTAAACAGTGTCCTACCATTCCTGTTTCTGACAGCACCATCACCCTTGAGCCACCCTTGGGAAAATTTGGGAAGAAAAAATGTCTTTTAGAAAAAAAATTTTTTTTAGAATAGGACCTGTAGTTGCTGTAAGGGTCACAGAAAAATTTCCCCCCAAAAATTCAAAGAATGCCCCTTTTGAGCCCTTTGGACAATTGTGAAGAAAAAATGTCGTTAAAAACAACATTTTTTAGAATAGGCCCCTGTAGTATAGCTGCATGTCAAAAGAAAATTTTTCCCCCAAAAAATTCAAAGTTTACCCTTGACCCCACTTTGGACAATTTTTGAAAAAACAAATTTCTGTTAGAAAAAAAATTTTTTTAAAAAGGGACCTGTGGTATAGCTGAAATGTACAGCAAAATCCCCCCCAAAAATTAAAACATGACCCATGAGCCACTTTTAAAATTTGGAAAACCCAAATTTTCTATTAGAAAAAAACTTTTTTTTAAAAAATTTGGACCTTTTTTAAAAGCTGCTTTTCCCAAAGCAAAATCCCCCCAAAAAATTTTAAAAGCATGACCCTTAAAGGAAATTTTTGGGTCTTTTGGGAAAAGAACAAATGTCTGTTAGAAACAACATTTTTTTTATAATGGGCCCTGTAGTATTGTGCATTTAAAACACAGACCCAAAAAAATTAAAAAAAATGATTCTCAGCCACTTTTAAAAATTTGTGGGGGAAAATCCCATTAGAACCCAACTTTCTTTTTCCAAAGGACCATGTTTTATTGCTGTATTAAAAGGGTTTACATGACCCCAAAAAATTAAAAATTAAAATTTCTCACCATTTTTAAAAAATTGTGGGGAGAAGGGCCCACTTAGAAGCCATTTTCTGTTCCAAAGGACCATAATTATAGCTGTACCACAGCAAAAAAAGGACCTAAAAACCCCTTGGACAATGCGAAAACTTTTTTAAGATAAAGTGAGAAAATTTAAATACGGGGGTTGCCCCAGAAACCTTGCTTTTCTTTTCCCAGTCTCTCACAGCAAAAGAAAATAAAAAAAGGAAAAAAGAAATAAAAATTGCAGTAAAAAAATGCCCAATTTTAAAAAAAAAAATTTTTTAAAAAGGGCCCAAAATTTCTGTTTAAAAAGGGAAATGTGAAGTAGACCGGAAAACAAATCGGTGCCCCTTCGGAAATTTGGGGGCCCAAACAACATCATCAGAGATCCATGCCTAAATTCATCTTGATGAAAGTCAAACAAATCCACTTTATCTGGGGAAAAGCCGGATGCGTTTGTCTGTAATGACCCCAACAGCTGTCTGAAGGTCCCGCCAGATATGACCCCTGGCTGCGGGGCAGGAAACACCTCTATGGGCGGGGGAAAGAGCTCGGGCCATTCGCCCTTTTTGGATCCCAGAAGTTTTTGGGGTCCGGAACCCACTATCCCAAAAACACCCGGTTGAGATGCAGAAAGTCGTGCACCATGTTGCTTAAGCTGATCTCTGTGTTTTTGGAAAGTTCCCCCTCCCATTGAAATGCTTTTGGGGGGTGGTAAACAAAGATTACCAGGGCCCACCCAATTAGGTTTTCCGCCACCTTCCCTGCTGCTGCCGCTACGCCCTATTTTTGCATCACTGCGGGGCACGTCGCTTTTTGTTTTCCCAAAACCCGTGACATTTGGGGAACGTGAAGAAACGAAACGGGGGGGTTCTCCAGGGGGATCAATCAGCAAGGTCTCCTTTTCCTGCATTTTACTCTCTATTTGGGTGGGGGGGGGGGAAATTTGCTGATTTTTGTTTTTTTCCCCGGGGGAAATCCAGGAGGGTGGAAAACCCCCCAAAAAACTGTTGTTCTTTTTGAGGGCCTTAATGCGGGGATAATTTTTGGGGGAAAATGGAGATCCAAGCACTCATGTGAGAGATGGAGCCTTGATTTCCCAAGCCTCTGGGTCAAGGGGCACTACAAACTGTTTTCCCTCATTTTTCCCCTCCGCCTAAATTTCCCCCGCGCCAACCTTTCCTTTCCCAAAGGGCCCGGGGGACGTGGGTAACATCGGGGCTAGGAATCCACCTCCTCCTCCTCCTCCTCTCCCCGCCCCCGGCCCCAAAGTTTCAAACCCCCACCCTGATTTTGCCGGGAAGTTTGATGAACCCCTAAAAGCTGATGCGCCCCCTTGCACTAGTCGGGCCCCGAACCTTCCTAATGAAGACCAAAATGAAATTTTTAAACTGTGGGCCTTGTGGATTTCGGAGGGGAAAGGTCCTTTCGCATCGTGTCCGTCTCCTCCCCCGTCGCTGGGGGGGCCCTGTTTTTCAGAGTGCCCCAACGATCTTTCCCAAACTAAGATCCCCCACAATGTTTCATGCTGACAAGGGAAATTGTCCGCACGGGGGACCATTTTGGGGGCTTCTAAAAAAACTGGCAAGGATGGGGGCAGAGCTCTTTCACCTGCCTCCCCCGGGGTTCAACCCCCCGGGCCCCGCACCGCTGCTTGCCCAGGCCAGGGTTCATTTCCCGTACTGCTTTAAAATGGCTTTGGGCGCGCTGCCCCCCAATCACGGGAGCATGTGGAGGGGGGAATTCCAAAGCGTTTTTTTCCCCAATTCAACAAATGAGACGGTTGGGGGGGAGGCCGAGTTGACGTTTGCAACCACCCGGGGGGACGAAGCAGGGGGGCGAACGGCGGAAGTGCAAACTCAGCCCTCGACCTTTTTCAGGCACAGCCCAGCCCCCGGGTAGCCCCTTTAAAATTTCGGGCCCGACAAGGTTTAAAGACATTGCCGGGCAAGGGATTGCTCCGGGCCTACCGATCTAAGGGGGGCCCAGCGGGATTTCGCCCGTTATCGCACACCACCTTGCCTGGCAAAAAGGGTTTCTTTTCACCCAGCCACGTTTGGGCCCTCGTTGTTTAGAGCCATCCACAGCTCCGGGCCCTTTTGGTTTTGTGGCCCGGGCCCTCCAAGGCAAAATTAAAATTTCAACGGCCGGTGTCTCGGGGCAGTGTTTCCCACCAGAGGACCGGGGGGGGAAAAAGACCCCCCAAAAATTTCCCCTGGGGTTTTTGGGAAGAGCGTGCGCCGACCTGAGACCACCTTCACCCCCAGAGCCCCATCCCCCAGCTAAACCCCAGTGACTGTCACAAAAGATTAAGCCCGGCCAAAGGCTTTTAGCCCCAATGTGTCGGTGGTGAGATGGACTTTTCCGGACAAAAGATGCAGAAAACGCCATTAAAAAATTTTAGATGACCCCGGGGCCCGGGGCCGGGGAAAAGGGAAACGGTTTTTTTCTGGAAAAAAGAAATGCCTGCTTGGATCGGGGTATTGGGGGAAAGGCGGGGGTCTGCGTGGGGGGAACCCCCAAATCTGTGCCCAAACCAGCCGGGAAAAGGAAACTTTTTAAAGGCCCAAAAAGCCGGGCCAAATGCCGAAAATTCAGGCTTTTGGCTTTGGGAGGGTTTGGGGGTTTAAAGTTTTTTCTTCTCCCCCCCCCAACCCCTGGAAGACAGAAGGTGGCGGGCTAGACTGGCCGCTGGGGCATGCGGGTTTCGTCAAACTGGGGGAAGGAGAAGGGGTAGGATGGGTCTTTTGGGTGGTGCTGGGGGAACTGGGCGATGTGGGGGGTTTGAAGGGGAAAAGGGCTGATCCCCTAAATCTTGCTAAAAGAGACATGGGCAGCTGGGGAAACCGCTTGGGGGTGGCGGAGGAGGGGAGGCGGGGGACAAGGGTGTGCCCAAGGGGTTTGGCCCCCGGGCTTGGGTTCTGGCCTTTTTGGCCAAGTTTTCCCCTTTCCTTTAACCCCCCCCCCATGCATTGGGTGCATGTGATTTTGCATGTTTGGTGGGGGTTTTAACCCAAATTAAGGTTCTTGCCTCTACTTTTTGCGTTTACGGAAAAAGGCGGCATATGACACGCGGGGGAAATTTCAGAGGCTTGGTAAAAGGGGGCCCGGGCTTGAGAGGCCTGGCCCTTTTTTTTTTGCGGCGATAAGCGAGGACGGGGTTTCCCGCGGGACCGTGGTTGGCGGAAATCAAAATCAGCGGACTTCTGCGCCCCTCCCTTTTTTTCCCTTTTTTAAAAGGCGGGACCCGTACTGACACTCCCCCAAATCGTCTTCCTCCTTCCAGTGATGAACCCCTTAAGAAAAGCAAATTCTGCTGAAAAGCCCAAACCAGGGATCCCCCAATGTCGTCATCATCATCTTTAAAACACAGGGGACTTGGTTTGTCCCCGACTTCTGCCCTCCAGAAGTGGGGCTTCAAGCAAAGGGGGACTGCAAGGCCGTTGCCGACCGCCCCGGGGTTTTTGCCGATTGACCGGCTTCCTTCAAACCCCCTCTGATGGGATCATAACTGGGCGGGCAGAGCAACTAAATCATCCTCTTTATCTTTTTAAAATGCCTTTCTGACCCCAACCGCCCTTTTTTTCATTAAAAAGGTCCGCAGAAAATGGATTATCCCCCCCCAAAAGGGGGGTACAAAAGTTGACTTTTTGGGTGCTTCATGTTGGCCCGGGTGCGATGATTCTGGGTGACGACATTTTGGGGGCCCTGACTGCGAGGGCGAGGGGGAAGACTGCTAGATGCAGGGTTTCATTAACCCAAATGAAGGGCAGAAATTTGGGGACGTTTTCCCTTTCTTGATTCACAGGCCCTGACCCCCGCGATGGACAGGCCGAAAGGTCCTTGCAACTGGGCGATCCGCTGGCATGCATGTTGTCCCAAAGCACTGGAAAGGGGGCACCCTTCTCTCGTAACGGGCTACCTCCATGTGCTACCCCCCCCCCTTTGCTGTTACCCACCTGCATTTCGTTCCCCTGTTTAGAAAAATTAAAAAATTTTAGAAAGGGATGGGAAAAGTTTTGGAAAGTCCCTTTTATTAAAAGACGGGAAATCACAGCTATTTTTTAAATTTCCCTCAAATTTAAAAAAAAATTGTGGATTCAAAATTTAAAAATGCCCAAAGGGGTTTTATCAAAAAATTTTGGACGTGCAAAAGTCCCCAAAAAAACGTTTTTGTTTTGTTTTGGTATAAAAAAACGGTATTTTTTTCACCTTTTTAAATTTACCTGTGGTTTAATTAAATTGCTGTTTTTAAGGGTTTACGGGGAAAGCTGGTCCCAAAGGGAAAAAATGCTGGGTGTTTTCCCAAAAATCAAAAAAAAAACCCTAAAATGTTTTTGTTTTCGTATTATAAACGGGATTTTTTGCACCTTTTTAATTCACCCCGTGGTTAATATAAATTGCGGTTTTAAGATTTACGTGGGTCTGCGTAAAAAAACAATGTGGGTGTGCAAAAGTCAAAAAAAAACGTAACTTTATGTTTTTGTATGATAACGGGGATTTTTTTGCACCTTTCAATTTTTAAATGTGGTGATTAAAGAATTGCTGTTTTTTAAAATTTACTGGATGCTTGGGGTAAAAGAACAATGGTGGGTGTGCAAAAGTCAAAAAAAACCAAAAAACTGTTTTGGTTTTTGTATGATACCCCGGTTTTTTTTTGACCTTTCAAAAACCCCCTTTGGTGAAAATAGAAATTTCTGTTTTAAGATTTTCGTGGAAAGCTGCGTCAATGAACAATGCTGGGGTGAGAAAAGTCAAAAAACACGTAAAAGTTATTTTTTCATATGATACCCGGGATTTTTTTTAAACCTTTTTAATTCCCCCTGTGGTGAAATAGAATTGCTGTTTTTAAAATTTACGTTTGGGTGGGGGCGTCCAAAGAAAAAATTTCTGGTTTTTTAAAAATCAAAAAACACGTAACTGTTATGTTTTGGGATAAAAACGGTATTTTTTGACCTTTCAATTTACCCCGTGGTGAAATAAAAAAATTTCTGTTTTTAGATTTTCGTGGATGCTGGGGGTCAAAGACCCAAAAACTGGGGGGCGCCAAAAAATCAAAAAAAACGTAACTGTTTTGTTTTCGTATGATACACGGTATTTTTTGGGGAAAAAAAACAACCTGTGCTGACTAAAAAGGGTTGCTGGATTTTAATTTAACTGCAAGGTGGATTTTATCAACAGTCACAAAAGGTTTTTTAAATTTTTGGGGAAAAAATTTAAAAGAACCCCATATCTGAAATTTATACTTATAATAAAAGTGGAGTTTTTTCAAACCCAACAAAAGACATGAGTTAAATAAAATATGTTAAAAAAAATATAAGTTCAGGTGCCCCAAAAACCAGGAAATATTTTTAATAGCAAACTTTTAATAATAAATATATTCCACTACAAAAGTCTACACAAAATCTTGGTGAAACTTTAAACCAAATGTTCCTTTTTAGATAGACTTGTCTGTGTTCCCCCCCCCCCTTGCTTTCCCCCCCCGTGAATTTTTCAGCGGTAGATGTGCTTTAAAATCTCTAGCTAAATACATAAAATCTTCAAAACTCTAAAAAAAAACTTTAAAATTTAAGGGGTCACAGGGTTTTTTGTAGAGGTTTCTTTTGTGCAGAAATAACTTTAAATTTTGCTGAAACGTTTTGGCCCCCAGGCAAGGCCCGGTTCCTATTCCCCAGGGGAAAGCTGAGAGGACACGAGGGGAAACAGGAAAAATCTGTTTTTATGTAAAAACGAGGTCATTGATTTTTTTCCCGCCAATCGCAACCAAACACATTCCCGTCAAGACGGGCGCACAAAACATCTCAAACCCCGCTTATTCCCGTAAAACTGAAATTTTCTTTGGGCCCCCAAAATTACAAAGGAAAACGCCGGGAAAAAAGGGGCGAAACTTAAAAAGTTTATGCTCGATTTAAAAACCCTTTAAAATTTTTTTGCATGATCTGGAAATTTCGATTTTACCATTTAAAAACCTTCCCATTTCAACTTTGTCGATAAAAAAACGTTTAAATTAAAAAATTTCTACTATGGGCCTTTTATCCCATCTTATGGGAGACAAAAGTTTAGATGCTTTACCTCCACAGGGGGCTCACCAAATCGGCGTTTCCCCACATCGGGTCCTGGGAAATTCGCCGGCATTTAACGGTAAACCCTAGTTACCAGCCAAATTCAACTGCGCAACCCCCGCCAAAAAACTCAGCGTCCTAAAAAACCTACTGCGCATGCGTTGGCATTTTAAAAGGGTTTCCATTGGGTTTCAGCCTATCCATCTGCGATTTGCCGACAGCCATCGCCACCTTTTTTCAAATTCCCACGGGCCCGCCCCCCATTCCGGCAGAAATTTTGGGTCCCCATATGGGAACACAGTGCATGGTGCCCTTCCACCTCTCCCCTATTGTTTTTTTTTTATGGGAGGGATCGGGGAACTTAATCCCGCATCACAAAACAAGGCGCAAAACATACAACAAAACCATTTATATCACCCCCCTCGGCCGGGACTTCAACTAGATGTAAAATATGTTTATTTTAGTTTCCAAAAATACCGCCCATATTGTTTTTAATTTGGGGCCAAATATATCCATCCCAAACGATATGGAAAATGAGAAAACTAAATAAGGCAAAGAATTAAACATTTTATTTAGATAGATGAATTTATTAGAGATTCAAACAAATAAAAAAAATATAAAATTTAGGGATCAAAAAAATATAAACAATCCCCCCGAACCTTTGTCAAATTTTAACTTTAGCTATTTGCCCATTTTAAATTTGCAAACATTAAAACTAAAAATTACAAGAAATAAAATTTGGGTGTATAAAGCAAGAGGGCTTTAAAAAAAAACAGCCAAAATATTTGGAGTTTTATTAAGGGCCCTCCGGTGTACCGTTTTCATTTTAAAAGGGTTTCCCCTCCCTTTCCTTACAAAGTAATTTTTTTTTCAAGATTTCCCTTTTTTATGTTAAATTTTTTTTTCCCCCATACCCCCAAAAATGTAATGCCTTTTAGGGTCTCCCCCCTTTTCCCAACCGACATGCCCGGCAAGGGGAGTGTCGCGTCTAGTCGCACATCCCCTAAATGTTACCAATGCGTATTTTTAAATTTTTATGGTTTTTTTAAAAAATATATTTTTTACCACAGCTGCAATTGCAGAGGTAAAAAAACTCCCTGGGTACAAAAAATTCATGAAATCGCGAATCACATAGGTTTTTCCTTTTCACAAAACTCTTAAATTCCCTTTGTCTGACAAATGTGTTTTTCAGAATTTGCATCTTCCACATCTGAACTTTCCCAAAAGGTTTTTTTGTTTTAACCATGTTCCGTTTGGTTTTTGGGGCAGTATAATGGCTGGAAACGCCTATCCCTTTTGTGATCTGCTTCTTCTTTTTGGGCACCGAGGGTTTTTTGAGAGACAATAAAATAGATTCCCTTTTTTTCAAAAAAGTAAAATCCCCAATGTCTCCCAGAAACTTCATTACCCAATTTTTTCGGTTGTCATATGTGCCCATCAACCCAAAATGGGTTCCCTTTATCTCTTGGTCCCTTGGGTTTTTTAAAAGTTTGGTTTTCCCTTTATCCCCAAAAGCATTCTTAAAAAGCCCTTTAAAAATGAGGGAGGATACCCCTTTTTTGGAATATCCTTGAAAATCATTTTCTGTTGGGTAAAAAATCTTGCATTTGGGGCGTTTCTAAAGTATTCGTAGGGTTTTACTTTTGGTATCCCCTTTTTTTAACTTTTCAAGGGTTTATATGAATCCCCCCGAAGGAGGCTATTAGTGGCCTCTCCTTACGAAAAT
This sequence comes from Phyllomedusa bahiana, assembly GCA_025379985.1. NCBI lineage: Eukaryota > Metazoa > Chordata > Amphibia > Anura > Hylidae > Phyllomedusa > Phyllomedusa bahiana. Next base: position 5,865 of record JAODAL010062541.1, on the reverse strand, counting down.
TTCCCTGTTTGTAAATAGCCCAAAACATCCCTGAAAAATCCTCAAATCCAAAAATGCTAAATTTCGACATATGGGTCTCAAAATTTAATTTTTAACCCCATCTCATTGGTATTCAACACTTGGATGAATTTTTCTAAAAAGACGTTTTCCGTGCCCTTGCCACAGCACGAAGACGTAAACGATGAATCTGCCCCAGTACAAAAATCTTGTTTGGGATATCCCTCCATCTCCCCCTTTCCCAACACCAGGTCCCTCTCCCACCAGCCCAGGAAAAGATTCGCATACGGGGGGGCGCAGGGGCTCCCCATGCGGTTTCCCCAAAAATCTAAAATTTTTTTTTCTCTCTAAAAAACCCCAGGTGACATAAAAGAAGAGGCAGATCACTAAGGGGTAGGGGTGATTCACAGCCAATTTTATGCACCAAAACAAAAGGAAAAATGGTTAAGAACGAAAAACCCTTTGGGGATGTTCAGATGTGGAAGATGCATATTCTGCAAAACACATTTGTCAGACTAAGGGAAATTTTAAAATTTTGGGGACAGGGAAAAAACCCAGGGATTTGCAAATTTCCCTTTAAATTTTTGTTTTCCCAGGAGTTGTTTACCTCTGCAATTGCCCGCTGTGGTAAAAAATATAAAGGTAAAAACCAAAAAGACAAAATTTTAAAAATTAAAAATTGGGGAAAAATTTAGGGGGTGTCCCCATAAAAACCGACACTCCCCATTGGGGAGGCATGTTGGTTGGAAATGAGGGGAAAACCCTACAGGCATTACATTTTTGGTATGGAGGGAAATAAATTCAAAACTAAGAAAGGGAAATCTTTATAAAAAAATTACTTTGTTAAGGGAAAAGGAGTTTGGGCCTTTTGAATGAAAAAGGTTTCAGCCGGAGGGTTTTTAATGAACTCCCATATTTTTTCTGTTTTATTTAAAGACCTCCTTTCTTTATACATCCCAAATTTTTCTCTTGTAATTTTTTGGCTTTTTAAAAGATGCAAATGTATATGGGGGGGAAAAAGCTTTTAGGGTTTTTTGACTAAGGATCGAGGGGAGGGTTTTTATTTTTTGATCCCCAAAAAATTTTTTATCTTTTATTTGTTTGAATCTCTAATGACTTCATCTATCTAAATGAAGCTTACTATGCCCCCTTTTTTTGTAAACCCCATTTTCCATATTTGATTTATGGTATATTTGGTCCCAAAGGAAAAAATAAAGGGGGGTATGGGTTTAAACTATAATATACAAATTTTAAAATCTAGGGGAAGTTTCCGCCGATTTGGGGGATATAAAAAGGTATAGTTTTTATGCTGCCCCCTTGTTTGGGGTTTGGGAGGGTTAAAATTTCACCGATGCATGCATAAATAACAATAAGGAAAGGGGGAAAAGGACCAAGCCCCTGATGTTCCATATCGGGACCCCATAATACTGCCAGGAATGGGGCAGACGGGGAAAAATTTAAAAAGGTGCGCGATGGCTGTCGGCGAATGCGCAGGGATAGGGGGGTAACCCCGGGACCGTTAAAGCCGACCCGGGATGCGCATTTGCCCATTTTAGGGGGCTTTATTGTTGGCGCCGTGCGCGTTGAATATGGTGGGAACTATGGTTTCCGTTGAATGCCGGCGCATGCGCAGGAGCGATTTTGGGAGGGCCCAGTAGTGAGCGCACCCGTGAGCGGTAAACTTAGAACTTGTCAATAAGAGGGGGTACAGGGCATAGTAGCATCAAATTTTTCGGGGGAGGGCTACCATCTGGAGTCCAAAATTTAGTCCCCCGGAGATTTCCCTTTGATGAACCCCGAATATGGAGGGGGGAAAAAAGGTTTGAGGAAAGAGGTTTGATGTATCTTGAGATGAATTTTTAGATTGATGTACTTAATTTTTCCCACACGGGCTGTAATATATAAGATATTTACCCCAACTTTTGAAGAAAAATTTTTGCTGTTCATATCATTTGATCCCCATGGATATTTATGGTGGGGGGGTACTATAGGAACAGTGATAATTGTATGTGGAAAATTTATATCCATTTAAAAGTATAAGTAAGAGAATTGGGTTTGTTTCCTGAAATTTGATCCCCTTGAATATTAATTAGGGGGTTTTATAGGAATAGTGAGAACTGTGTCTGGACTTCTAATTAATTCACTCTTAAATCTTGTACAGATATATACACTCACCGGCCACTTTATTAGGTACACCATGCTAGTAACGGGTTGGACCCCCTTTTGCCTTCAGAACTGCCTCAATTCTTCGTGGCATGATTCCACAAGGTGTTGCAACGATGCTCCATTGGGTACCAAGGGGCCCAAAGAGTGCCAAGAAAAATATTCCCCACACCATGACCCACCACCCCCAAAGCCTGAACCGTTGATACAAGGCAGGATGGATCCATGCTTTCATGTTGTTGACGCCAAATTCTGACCCTACCATCCGAATCCCACAGCAGAAATCGAGACTCATCAGACCAGGCAACGTTTTTCCAATCTTTCTACTGTCCAATTTCGATGAGCTGGCAAATTGGAGCCTCAGTTTCCTGTTCTTAGCTGAAAGGAGTGGCACCCGGTGGGTCTTCTGCTGCTGTAGCCCATCTGCCTCAAAGTTCGCCGTACTGTGCGTTCAGAGATGCTCTTTCCTACCTTGGTTGTAATGGGTGGCTATTTGAGTCACTGTTGCCTTTTCTATTAGCTCGAACCAGTCTGCCATTCTCCTTTGACCTTGGCAAACAACCCAAAGGGATTTCCGCCCACAGGACTGCCGCTCACTGGATGGTTTTTTTTTTTTTCGGACCATTCTCTGTAAACCCTAGAGATGGTTGTGCGTGAAAATCCCAGGAGATCAGCAGTTTCTGAAATACTCAGACCAGCCCTTCTGGCACCAACACCATGCCACGTTTTAAAGGCACTCAAATCACCTTTCTCCCCTACTGATGCTCGGTTTTGAACTGCAGGAGATTGTCTTGACCATGTCTACATGCCTAAATGCATGAGTTGCCGCCATGTGATTGGCTGATTAGAAATTAAGTGTTAACGAGCAGTTGGACAGGTGTACCTAATAAAGTGGCCGGTGAGTGTATATACGCTAGTGCTTGTGGTGGATTGATAGGGACACAGAAGGAAGATAATAGGGTGAGCCGACAGAGACTAGGCCGTCCTTATCGGGACGATTACTTGGTCTATCTTAGGATAAGTGTAGGGAAGTTAGGTAGGGATAGTGTGCATATGTTGATTAGTGTAGTCTTTTATAGGGGGTTTACTGTATTTTTCATGGATATTTTTTTAAAGTTATATTTTAGAGATTGGATTTGTTTAGTCTTGGTCAGTGATTAGTTGTTCCAAATCCATACAGATATTAAATTTTCTTAAAAGGAATTTTTCTGTGACTTTTTTACAACTCCATACATATCAGATGCTGGCTGTTAGTCACAGCCAGGCTGCCAGCACCTACATCCTGCAGCGAGAAGGATTGAGGATTATCTCTGAAAGTTGGGTTATAGTGCGAAGGGGAGCAATAGTGAGAAAGTAGGGGGTTATAGTGAGAAGGGGGGGGGGCCATAATGAGAAGGGGGGGCTATAGTGAGAAACTGGGGATTATAGTGAGAATTTGGGGGTCATAGTGGGGGGCTATAGTGAGAAAGGGGGGCCATAGTGAGAAAGTGGGGGCTATAGTGAGAAAGTGGGGGTTATAGTGAGAAAAAGGGGTCATCGTGAGAAAGGGGGGGGGGCTATAGTGAGAAAGTGGGGGTTATAGTGAGAAGGGGGGCCATAGTGAGAAAGTGGGGGTTATAGTGAGAAGGGGGGCATAGTGAGAAGGGGGGGGCTATAGTGAGAAACTCGGGGTTATAGTGAGAAAGTGGGGGTCATAGTGAGAAGGGGGGCCATAGTGAGAAAGGGGGGCCATAGTGAGAAAGTGGGGGCTATAGTGAGAAAGTGGGGGTTATAGTGAGAAAAAGGGGTCATCGTGAGAAAGGGGGGGCTATAGTGAGAAAGTGGGGGTTATAGTGAGAATGGGGGCCATAGTGAGAAGGGGGAGGGCCATAGTGAGAAAGTGGGGTTTATAGTGAGAAGGGGGGCCATAGTGAGAAAGTGGGGGTTATAGTGAGAAGGGGGGCCATAGTGAGAAAGGGGGGACTATAGTGAGAAAGTGGGGTTTATAGTGAGAAAGTGGGTCTATACTGAGAAAGTGGGGGTTATAGTGAGAAAGGGGGGCCATAGTGAGAAAGTGGGGGTTATAGTGAGAAGGGGGGCCATAGTGAGAAGGGGGAGGCTATAGTGAGAAAGTGGGGGTTATAGTGAGAAAGTGGGGGTTATAGTGAGAAGGGGGGCCATAGTGAGAAAGTGGGAGTTATAGTGAGAAAGTGGGGGTTATAGTAAGAAGGGGGGCCATAGTAAGAAAGGGAGGACTATAGTGAGAAAGTGGGGTTTATAGTGAGAAAGTGGGGGTTATAGTGAGAAGGTGGCGGTTATAGTGAGAAAGTGGGGGCTATAGTGAGAAAAGGGGGCTATAGTGAGAAAGAGGGGGGCTATAGTGAGAAAGGGGGGACTATAGTGAGAAAGTGGGGGTTATAGTGAGAAGGGGGGGCTATATTGAGAAAGGGGGGGGGCATAGTGAGAAGGCGGGCCATAGTGAGAAAGGGGGGGCTATAGTGAGAAAGTGAGGGTTATAGTGAGAAAGTGGGGGTTATAGTGAGAGAGTGGGGGTTATAGTGAGAAGGGGGGCCTTAGTGAGAAAGGGGGGGTCATAGTGATAAAGTGAGGGTTATAGTGAGAAAGTGGGGGTTATAGTGAGAAGGCAGGCCATAGTGAGAAGGGGGGGCTATAGTGAGAAAGTGAGGGTTATAGTGAGAGAGTGGGGGTTATAGTGAGAAGGAGGGGCCATAGTGAGAAGGGGGAGGGCCATAGTGAGAAAGTGCGGGTTATAGTGAGAAAGTGGGGGTTATAGTGAGAAGGGGGCCATAGTCAGAAAGTGGGGGTTATAGTGAGAAAGTGGGAGTTATAGTGAGAAAGTGGGGGTTATAGTGAGAGGAGGGGTGTCATAGTCACAAAGTGGGGGTTATAGTGAGAAGGGGGGCCATAGTGAGAAAGTGGGGATTATAGTGAGAAGTGGGGCCATAGTGAGAAAGTGGGGGTTAAAGTGAGAAGGTGGACCATAGTGAGAAAGGGGGGACTATAGTGAGAAAGTGGGGTTTATAGTGAGAAAGTGGGGGTTATAGTGAGAGAGTGGGGTTTATAGTGAGAAGGGGGCTATAGTGAGAAAGTGGGGCTTACAGTGAGAAGGGGGGCTATAGTGAGAAAGTGGGGGTTATACTGAGAAGGTGGGCTGTGAGAAAGGGGGGCTATAGTGATATAGTGGGGGTTATAGTGAAAAAGTGGGGGGCATAGTGAGAAAGGGAGGCATAGTGAGAAAGAGGAGGCCATAGTAAGAGGAAGGAGCCATAGTGAGAAAGGGGAGGCCATAGTAAGAGGAAGGAGCCATAGTGAGAAGGGGGGAGCCATAGTAAGAGGAAGGAGCCATAGTGAGAAGGAGGGGGGCCATAGAGGGAGTGAGCCATAGTGAGAGAGGAGGGCCACTCGGGTCAGTCTTGAAAAGAATTGCATGTCAATTCTTTTCAAGACAAACCCGAGCGGCACTTTTGAAACACGCAGCGGCCATCCTCATCTGAACGCCGCTGTTCTTCCAAATAGCGAGCGTGAAAAACTCATGCTAATTTTTAGATCCCTTTGGGGTCGCTCTGGGCGGTCCCCTAGACGGATCTACAAGGCGCTTGTAACACGGAGTGAAAACTCCGTGTGAACTAGCCCTAAGGGTGTTCTAAAATAAATAATAATAATAAAAACAAAAGGTCTAAATATTCTGTGGAATTTTTGAGTTTT
>JAODAL010062540.1:0-19701 GCA_025379985.1 Phyllomedusa bahiana | reverse complement strand
CAGGGAAGGGGGGGCAGCCGCCACACCCGCTCCTCCCTGCAGCTATTGCCAGTCCCGGCCCCTCTCAGCTCTCCGGCCCTGGCCGCCCTGCCCGGGCTAGGGGCGACCCCTGTGTTTTGGTCGTTCGACCCCCGCCGGGGTCGCGACCCACAGGTTGAGAACCGCTGGTGTAGGGGATACATCCTATTCACAAAGGGAATGGCCACAATCAGTTGTCTATGGTCACACCCAGTTGTCTATTTATTATTTATTATTATTATTTATTTAATTTCCTGTAGGAATAAGGGCTTGTTCACACAGCGTTTTGGATCCTTTTTACGGATCCGTTTTTGACAGTTGAAAAACGCATCCGGAAAGCGGACCCCGTAAAACGCCACCGTTTTTGCCTTTCAATGCTTTTTAAACTTGCTTTTACGCATCCGCTTTCAGAGCTTTTTCAGAACGTGGGGGAGTTCTCTCTCTCTCATCACCCCCGACTCCTCCATTCATTAGCAGCCCCGGCTCCTCCATTCATTACACCCCCGGGCTCCTCCATTCATTAGCAGCCCCGCTCCTCCATTCATTAGCAGCCCCGGCTCCTCCATTCATTAGCAGCCCGCTCCTCCATTCATTAGCAGCCCCGGCTCCTCCATTCATTAGCAGCCCCGGCTCCCCATTCATTAGCAGCCCCGCTCCTCCATTCATTAGCAGCCCCGGCTCCTCCATTCATTAGCAGCCCGGCTCCCCCAAATTCATTAGCAGCCCCGGCTCCTCCATTCATTAGCAGCCCCGGCTCCTCCATTCATTAGCAGCCCCGGCTCCTCCATTTCATTAGCAGCCCCGGCTCCTCCATTCATTACACCCCGGCTCCCCCAATTCATTAGCAGCCCGCTCTCCTCCATCATTAGCAGCACCCCAGCTCCTCCATTCATTAGCAGCCCCGGCTCCTCCATTCATTACAGCCCCGACTCCTCCATTCATTAGCACCCCGGCTCCTCCATTCATTAGCAGCCCCGGCCCCCTCCATTCATTAGCAGCCCCGCTCCTCCATTCATTAGCAGCTCCGGCTCCTCCCGCACCTCCACCATTTCAAATCTCCCGCACCTCCACTGTCACCGCCCTCCCTCCGATCCCCCTGCGCTCGCATGTCCATCCCCGCTCACCTCCGATCCCCTTGCGCTCGGAGCACTGTCACCGCTCACCTCAGACCCCCCTGCGCTCCTCTCTGCCGCCGCTCACCTCCGATCCTCCTGCGCTCCTCTCTGCTGCCGCTCACGGCTCCGATCCCCCTGGCGCTCGCCTGTCACCGCTCACCTCCGATCCCCTGCGCTCCCACTGTCACCGCTCACTCCGACCCCCTTGCGCTCCTCTCCTGCCGCCCCCTCACCTCCGATCCCCCTGCGCTCCCACTGTCACCGCTCACCTCCGACCCCCCTTGCGCTCCTCTCTTGCCCCCCGCTCACCTCCGATCCCCCCTGCGCTCCCGTCCGCCGCTCCCCCCGACCCCTGCGCTCCCCCTGCCCCGCACCTCCATCCCCTTTGCGCTCCCTGCCGCCGCTCACTCTCCTCCCCTGGCCGCCACACGTCACCAGCTACCTCCGATCCCACCTGGCGCTTTTGCTGGGCCGCCCTTTCAATCCCCTGCGTCCCATGTGTGGGGCGCTTTTGGACAGGTGCCAAAAGCGACTCCATTATTCCCTATGGGCTTTCACTTCGTAAAACGCAAAAAGAATTGACATTTCAAATCTTAAAGCGATGCAAAAGTGCAGTGCAGGAGAGCCTCAAAAGCGCATCGCCGATCTCCCTGGGAACACGATGCGCTTTTTGCCATTGAACTCAATGTTAATCACACTGACAATTGTTAGATCCGTTTTGCGGATCCGTAAAACGGATCCGTAAAACGGATCACAAAAACGCCGTGTGAACAAGCCCTAACAGAGGAATGGCACAACACAGAACTCTAAGGTCTAGTATCTCATTTACTCTACCAAAGTAGTTGATGATAAAAGAAGCCAGAAAATAATTTGGTTGGATATTTTTAAATGAGTAGTTAAATGAATGAATACGTAAGTGGGTGGCTATTTTGGTGGATAGATAAACGGTTTGTTAGATAGACTGATGGTTTATTAGGTAGATGGACAGGTGAAGTAGATGGTTTGGTGATAGTAGATGGAGAGTTTATCAGGTAGATGAATGAATAGATGGTTACTGATGGACTCAGATTATTACATAAAATTAAGTTCCAGTGCTTATGAAATAATGAAAGGAGATGAGGATAGAGAAGCCCAGACACTGCCTGGAGGAAGCCTATCACGGAAGAGGATAAGGGACACTGTAGGAGCCTAAGACACAGAACACTTACCTTCCACCACTAACTGCAGACCCTCAGAGAATTCTCAGCTCTGCGGCTCCTTAAATAAGGTATGTGATATCATAATAACTGGTCTGGGCTAGAACGCAGATCACATTGTGACATCAGCAGGCAATAACTAATGTATACATAGGACCTGTCAGCTGTGATGTCGTAATAATTGGGTGAGGCTGAAAGTCTGATTATTCCATTCTATCATAAGCAGCAGCTGGATGGATAGATGTGTGGGTGGATGGACGGATTGAGAGATATAGGGATGATTTGGAGCATGAATTGATGGATAGAGTAATAAAAGGATGATTGATAGGATGAATAGATGGATGGAGTAAGGACTGATGGAGAGTTTGCCAAAATGATGGCTAGTTAGTTGAAAGTATATATATGTCATGTTAAAGGAGGTGCAGTGAGCCTTGACTGAACCCCAGCCCACTGTCCCTGCCTAAATGGGAGCCCACAACTGGGCATCAATCCCTACACTACTAGATGCAGGGCCTGTCAGGAGAAAGAATGGTCAAGAAGTCTGGATCAGCAACAGAGCGTAATGTCAGGCCACAAATCAGAAAACAGAAGTAATACCAGGAAACAAAATGATGTGCCCGGACAGCAGCCAATTGGTGCTTTCTCTGTGCCCTCCTATTGACCTGAGTGACATACCCTCTGTTCTGAGAGGATGTCACTCATAGGCTCATCAGCAAAGCCTCTCCCAGGGTGTGAAGACAGGCCAAGTGAATTAACTCTTGCAGAGCCTTGCACCTTAGAAGCAGGTACGTGAGTCATGACAGTACCCCCCCCCCTTTTAGGAGCGGCCACTGGACCCTTCCCTGGTGTGGGTTTGTCTGGATGAGAGTCATGGAATTCCTTGATCATAGATTCAGCATGTATGAATCTAGCCAGAACCCACAACCTCTCCTCCGGACCATATCCTTTCCAGTGGACAAGGTACTGCGAAGATTTGGGGTGGACAACCATACCTTATCTCCAACAGAAAAATCTCTAGAACAAAGACGCCTTTTGTCACTCTTTTTCTTTTGGATGCTCTGGGCATTAACCAAGTTCTTTTGAACTTGGGCCCAGACTGTGCACAGATCGTTAACAATAACATCCACCCCACTATCATCAGAAATAGCGCTGGATAATGATGCATTTCTTGGGTGAAAACCATAATTGCAGAAAAATGGAGAGATACCAGAAGAGCTGTTATCCTGATTATTAATAGTGAATTCAACTAAAGGTATTGTAAGTATTTTACCCAATATGCCTGCTGATCAGAGACATAAGAACGAAATTTTTGTGTAACATTTTGGTTCACTCCCTCTGTCTGCCCATTAGTCTCAGGGTGGAAGACAGAGGAGAAGGATAGGGTGATTCCCAGAGCCTTACAGAGAGATCTCCAGAAACAGGAAACAAATTGAACCCCTCTGTCCAAAACGATATTCTCGGGTAAACCATGCAGCTTTATGATATGTTTGATAAAAAGCTCAGCAAGCTTTTTGGATGATGGCAACCCCCTTAATGGAACCAAATGACACATTTTACTAAAGCAATCCACCACCACCCAAATGACCAGCTTACCCTCAGAGATAAGAAGATCGGTCATAAAATCCATGGAGATGCGGGTCCATGGGTGTTCGGGTATGGAGAGAGGACAAAGTTCACCAGGAGGGTGAGTTCTGTGAAACTTTGCCCGAGCACAGGTGTCACAAGCTACCACATAGGCCCCCACATCACAAGACAAGAAAGGCCACCAGTAGTTGCGAGAGATAAGTCTATTTGTGCCAAACACTCCGGGATGTCCAGATAACACAGAATCATGTAATTCTTTTAATAATCATAGCTGAAACTGAGTGGGGACTGGACAATTTGAAACTGGACAATTAGCAGGTCTTATATCCTGGTGTGTCTTAATCTTAGTGGCTAAGTCAGGGGAAACCGTCTCCTTGGTTAAAATGGGTACTGGATCTTCTCAAGGTGAGTAGCTGGCACAGAAACTTCTAGGTAACACGTCAGCTTTAACATTCTTAGATCCTGGTCTGTAGGTAACAACAAGGTTAAAGCAGGTAAAAAAACAATGCCCAACATGCCTGACATGGGTTCAACCTTTGAACATTCTTTAAAAAGGTATGATTCTTATGATCAGTTAGGATCGTGACTTGGTGTTGGGCACCTTCGAGGAAGTGGTGCCATTCCTCGAAGGCCCACTCAATAGCCAACAACTCTCGGTTCCCAACGTCATAATTCCTCTCAGCAGAGGAAAATTTATGGGAAAAGAAGATACAAAAGCGGAGATTAGTCATTGCAGCCTACCCCTGTGGTAGGACTGCCCCTGCTCTGAACTCAGAAGCATCTACCTCAACGACGAAGGGTTTGGTATGGTCTGCTTGAACCAACACTGGGGCTGTGACAAAACACTACATTAGCTTTTCAAAAGCCTCTAAGGTCTCAGATTGCCAGTTACTGATATTTACCCCCCTTTTTAATCATGTCAGTCAAAGGCCAAACGAGAACAGAAAAATTCTGAATATGTTTTCGATAATAATCAGCAAACCCTAGGAACCGCTGTAAGGCATTTAAGGAGGAAGGACGGACCCAATCAAGAGTTGCCTGAACCTTACCCGTGGTCCATACGAAACGAGTTATGTCAAGATATATCCCAGGAACGGTACCTACTGAACCTCAAAAACACATTTCTCGAGTTTAACAAATTATTAACCTTCAAGATTTGTAAGACTTATCGCATGTGTTTAATGTGTAATGACCAGTCCTGCGAATAAATTAAAATGTCATCCAGATAAACGACCATACTATGACCAATGAGTTGTCAGAAGACATCGTTTACCAGGTTCTGAAAGACCGCGGGAGCATTGTACAACCCAAAATGCAAAAACAGATATTCAAAATGTCCCCATGGCAGAATCTTCAGCTGGTTTTACAGACGATGTTTTGAAAGCCGTCTGTAAACCAGCTGTCAAACTTTATCACGGACCCCTATGGAAAATCCATGCAGTGGTCCCCACTGCACGGATTTTCTGCTAGATTGTTTTTTATACCGCCGTTGGTCCGAAACACATTGAACATGTTAATTCTTCCACCCGGTTTTTGGGCAGAACATGAACCTGTCAATCCCAAGGGGGAGGGCTTTTCTCTGCAAACCGCAGACAAAAGCCGTCCCCCTGCGGCCGTGTACACGGCCCTAAAACAGAGCAAATACCTGTTGCATAATCCGACCAGTATTTGCTCTGTGCTGTGTAAACGGCCCTTTACCGTTATCTTATTGAGTTCCTGGTAACAAATGCATGGACGGAGACTTCATCTTTTTTCTTAACAAAGAAGAACCCTGCACCCGTAGGGGACACAGAAGGCTGGATATGACCTTTCTGTAGTCTTTCTGCAATGTATTGTTTCATAGCAAGTCTCTCTGGACCAGACAGATTGTATATCCTTCCTTTAGGAAATTTCACCACAGGCAGCAGTTCAATGGCAAAGTCATAGGATCTATGAGAGGGTAATCTCTCAGACTGGCTCTTTGAAAAAACCTCAGCAAAGGCATGAATAACGGCAGGAATAACAGCAGGAATCTGCTCTATTTCTGCATTACCAAGAACAATTGGGAAACATTTGTTAATACACTGCTTTCCCCACCTAATTAATTCTTCAGAATTCCAGGGTTGTGTTTCTGAAGCCAGAGCAACCCCAAAACAGCATCAGCGGGTAAGCCCTCCATGATACACAGAATACATTTCTCACTATGTATTGATCCTACCAGCATCTCGAGCTCAGGGGTGCAATGCTGGATATTGCCCCAATGGGGTAGAATCAATCACCACCACCTGCAGGGAATCTGATAGAGGTCTTCAGGGAAGGCCCAGAGGCTTAGCGAAAGAAGTGTCCATGAAACTGGAAGATGATCCTGAATCCAAAAATCATTCCTAGATCCACACATGGAAAAATACGAAATTTTCACTGGGAGCAACAACTTTCTTGAAACAATAGGAAATACTTGTTCGCCTAGGTGACCTAGTTACCTAGGTGCTGGAGTTTTCTGGCACAGTCCTCCTTTTGGGGCACTCACGGATGAAATGACCTTCTCCGCCACAGTAGTAACACAGTCCCTGGATGCAAGGTGAGGTCCTGCAGTCACTGGCAGCGGCCGCTGAAGAAGCCCCCACCTGCATAGGCTCCTCAGGGGGTATCTCAGAACTGGCAGGCTCTGGGTTGGTAGCAGAACGGAGCAGCAGTGTAAACTGGGGTAACAGAGTAAAGGTCTTTTTCCTGACGTCTCTCCCTAAACCATCTGTCCAGCCGAACAGCCAGGGCCATAGCATCATCAAGAGTAACAGGGGTAGGGTAAGCAACTAACTTGTCCTTCATATGGTCAGCTAATCCTAATCTGTACTGACACCTTAGAGCTGGGTCGTTCCACTCAGACCCATTCCTCTTACTCTGCTTCAAGGGGGTGAGCTGAGTCTCGGCCACAGCCTCCCTATCAGGGTCGTCAAAGAGTAATCCCAAGGAGCCAAAAAAAATCTGTCTATAGAAGACAATTCGGGCAAGTCAGGAGATAATGAGAATGCCTACTCCTGGGGAGACCCCTGGAGAAGGGACATGACAATCCCAACTCTCTGCTACTCATTACCTGAGGTATGTAGGCAGAGTCTAAAATATAAGCAGCATCCTTACCTAAAAGTCCGAAAGGCCCTCCTGTCACCTGAAAACCTACTTGGTAACTGAATGGGGGGTTCCACAGAAGGGGGAAGCGATGCTGGAACACTCCCACCCTGGGAGGTCGCCGGCTGCTGTACTCTCAGCACCAGATCCTGGACTAACTGGGTAAGCGCCAGCATCTGCTCTAAACCAAAAGCATCATGGGGTTCATGGTGCGTGGAGAGCAGTAATATTTTTTAATGGGCTGTGAAAATGTCACGTCAAGGGAGGTGCAGTGAGCCCGGACTGAACCCCAGCCTATTGTCCCAGCCTACTTGACAAACTGCCCTAAATGGGAGCCCCCAACTTGGCGACAGTCCCTACATTACTAAGTGCAGGGCCCGTCAGGTGAAAGAATGGTCTAACAGTCCAGATCAGCAACACAGCGGTAACATCAAGCCACAAATCAGAAAACAGAAGGAATACCAGGAAACAAGTCCATACCGAATCAGAATACAAGGAAAACTGTAGTAATCCAGCACTCGTACATGCAGGATGTTGGAAAAATGAAGAAGGTTCACTCTTTATTGAAGAAAAGAACTAAAAAATCATGGTAAAAACATCCAAAACACCACAAAGTTTTACGTGTTTCAGGCTTATCCTTCAGCCCTTAGTCGTAACATATCAAACAATGGTGCCATACTTCAATATATATCCACCCACCAAACCAATTACTTGTTTCACCTGATATTTGATGAACAGGGAGGCTTTTTGGATATTAGTATTGGACACCAGATTCCCCAATGGCCTGAATTATAAGTCCGACTTACTTTATTTATATTTATTTTTATATGTTAGATATGATCTTTGGTTTATGCAGTTATACATGTTTTTCTTGCTTTTCAGATATCAGTCATAACAGTCTAGGTTTTACTTGTAAACTGTTTTTTGCATATATTTTTTGCATAAATTTTTTGCATAAATTTTTTTCATATAATTTTTGCATACATTTTTTCTCTCTGTTTCAGTTGGTATATAGAGAGTTAAATATCAGGTGAAACAAGTAATTGGTTTGGTGGGTGGAATATATTGAAGAAGGGCCCAACCCATTGTTTGTAGTTACGACTAAGGGCTGAAGGATAAGCTGAACGCGTAAACTTTGTGGTGTTTTGGATGTTTTCCCATGTTTTAGTTCTTTTCTTAAATAAAGAGGAAAACCTTCTTCATTTTTCCCAACATCCTGTGGTGTACGATTTGCTGGATTACTACGGGTTTTCCTTGTATTCACCATTTCATCTCCAGACGGATGTTTTTCCATTGCACCGTGCCCTGAACAGGAGGATTTACGTACCCTGCTTTTCCCGAAGTATCTGGTGAGCTGTGTTCACACTTTTTTCTATCACATACCGAATCAGAAGACAAGCTGGGGTCAAGAACACAAGCTGAGGTCTGGTAACAAGAAAGGCTCAGTAACAAATGCAGGTGAAACAGCCAACAAGACCTTTTCACAGGCAGAGGCAGGAAGGTCTGAGGAGGTTTATATGGTGTGCCCGGACACAGGGCCGTCTCTTCCATTGGGCCAGGTAGGCACTTGCCCGGGGGCCCCACGAGCTCTGGGGGCCCTCAGACAGCTGCGTACCTTGCCCAGTGGGAGTGAGTACACCCAGGAACGTTTGTTGGACTGCCGCACCGCCCTGTTGCACTGTGCCTGCACTTTACTCTTAAATGCAGAGGGCAGCGCGCAGTCAGGCAGGGCCGGGTCTGTTTGCTCTGTGTTGTCCTGATGCGGCCCCTGCTATTCCTGTGCCTGGGCCGCTTACTGCTCCAGCGCAGGCAGCACGGGCACTGAGGTAAAGCAGGGGCCAGACCATGATCTCCTGCACTACAGACTGCTCCTCCCCCTCTCCAGCAGTGCGGCCACTGAAGAGCAGGAACTGCTGGAGAGACTGGCTCCCCGCATTCCCTTCGAGCTGAAGGACTGCACGGACTCCTGCTCTCTGAACTTCGGACAAGTGAGTGATTGAAGGGAGAGGAGGGGATGGGGAGGTGTAGGGGCTTAAGAAAGGGGGGGGGGGGGGGTGTTAGGGAAACCTATCAAGTGTGTTACCATTCTGCTGTGCTATGTATATAACCCTATCCATTGTGTACAATCTGCTGGCTGTGTATCTAAGCCTATCCATTGTGTACAATCTGCTGGCTGTGTATCTAAGCCTATCCATTGTGTACAATCTGCTGAGCTGTGTTTTCTAAGCCTATCCAATTTTGTTACAATCTGCTGGCTGTGTATCTAAGCCTATCCAATGTGTACAATCTGCTGAGCTATGTATCTAAAGCCTATCCAATTTTGTTTCAATCTGCTGGCTGTGTATCTAAGCCTATCCATTGTGTACAAACTGCTGAGCTGTGTATCTAAGCCTATCCAATGTGTACAATCTGCTGGCTGTTATCTAAGGGCCCATCCAATGTGTACAATCTGCTGGGTGATATCTAAGCCTATCCAATGTGTTCTCTCTTCTGGCTGTGTATCTAAGCCTATCCAATGTGTACAATCTACTGGCTGTGTATCTAAGCTTCCCGGGGTGTATTATCTGCTGGCTTGTATCTAAGCCTATCTGGTGTGTACTATCGCGGCTCTGTATTTAAACCTATTTAGGTTATATCTGCTGTCCCTGTGTATCCCTTTTTCTTATCAGGTTTATATCTGCTGGCCCCTGTGTATCTAAGCCTATCAGGAACAGTCTACTGAGATACTGTATGTGTGATACTGTGTCGCAGTCAGTATATCTGGCTATGATAGTGTACTGTAAGTGCATGTTCACCACAGCGTTTGTTAAATATGTATTTGGGTCCGTTTTAGTCACTGAAAAAACGGACCCCAAAAAAATATTTAACAATGTTCAAATAAGTACTAAACTATACAAGTCAGTGATCTGCCTCGGGCAATGGGGCATTGAAATTACACGGTTGCAGGCGCTTCATTTCAACAGAGAAACAAGCTCGTTTACGCGCTTAAAAAGGCAAGTTTTGAAAACCCTTAAAGTGAACTTCCCTAAATTGGGGCATTCTCAAGCTCAGTGCCTGAGAGCACCCTGAGCTGTAAATAGGGCCCTTGTTGTGGTGTGTAAACCCTGCTTTAAAAAGAGGGGTTTTTTAATTTTTAATCTACTTTGGGCCCCATGGGGGGTTTGTTTTTTGTGGGACAAGTTTGTTTTTTTTAAATGGTGCCATAAACGCCAAAGAAATTTGTGGGAATCAAAAAAAAAAATTTGGGGGTGAAATGTAAAAAAGGGACTATATTTTGCCCCCGTGTTTGCAGGGGTTTTATTTTTTTGGGGTTAAATTATTGGTATAAGATTTATGTTCAAAAGGGAAAATTTTTCCGGTGGCATTTCGCGTTGTATTTGCGCTCTAATACGGAGGGGAAAATGCGCCTAAAAACAGGGCCGGGACGAGGGGGAGGCCAAGGTAGGCGACCCCCCTGGGGGGGCCTCCCTCAGCCTATCCCTAAGGGGCGCAGCCCGGGGGCCCCCAACCCTCCCCGGGCTCCACCGCTGCCGTGGGCCGGGGAAAGCCCCGGCGGTTTTTGGCGCCCGTTTGCGGAGCAGGAGAGAAAAGGCCCCCTTGCCCCGCCCGGGACAGTTCGGGCCCGCTCCCCCGGGGATCTTTTTGGACCCCCACCCCCGGTGAGTGCAGGGCCGACACAGGGGGGCCGCCGGGTCCTACAGCGCTGAGGCCCCGCCGCGGTTTCCGTGCCCCTCAGCCGGGCAGCGTCGAAATTGACGTGATTTTTCATCGCGAGCGGCCTCTCCTGGGGGCGCATAGGCGAAAAAGGGGCCGTGCGCCCGGGAGCTCCCGGGGGGAAGCGCGGGGATAAAAGAGGCAGAGGAGGAGCGGGGCCCCCGGGAAATTTGGGGTAAGTTTTAAAATGTTGTTTTTTTTAAAATCCCTGCCTGGGGCCCCCCCTATTTTGGGGCCGGGGGCCCCCCCTATAATGCCTCCCTGTGGCCCCCTTTATGCCTCCCTGTGGCCCCCTAAAATCCCGCCTGCGGCCCCTAAAATTCCCGGGCCTGGGGCCCCCCCTTTTAAGGGGTTGCCTGTGGGCCCCCTATTTTTTGGGTTGGGCCCCCCCCCAAATGTTCCTCAGGCCCCTATTAATTTAACATCCTTTTTTTTTTGGGCCCCCCCCAAAAATTAAATGCCCTGTCTTTTTTTTGGGAACCCCTTTATTTTGTTTTGCCCCCCTTTTAAACCCTGCCTCGGCCACAATAAAAAATCCCCCTTTTTTGCCGACCCTTTCTGCCTCCGGAGTTTTTATTGTCGGGGGCCCCCCTTTTTTTCCTGCCTGGGGGGGGCCCCTTTTTTATCCTGGGTTTTGGGGGGGCCCCAAATTATCCCGCCTGTGGGCCCCCTATCCCCCCGGGCCTGCGGTCCCCTTTTTAAAAATCCTCCTGTGGGCCCCATTTTAATTTGGCCTCCCTTTTTGGGGCCCCCCCTTATTCCCCCCTGCGGCCCCTATAATGCCTGCCTGCGGCCCCCTAAAATTTGCCTGCTGGGGCCCCCTTTTAATCCCGCCTGGGGCCCCTTTAATGCCTGCCTGCCCCCCCTAAAATTGCCTGCCTGCGGCCCCCTAAAATTGCCCTGTCTTGGCCCCCTATACCTGCCTGGGGGCCCCTATAATGTTTGCCTGGGGGCCCTTTTTAAAATTGCCGCTGCGGCCCCCTATATCCTGCCTGCGGCCCCCTATATCCTGCTGGGGCCCCCCCCCTTTAATGCCTGCTTCCCGGCCCCCTATAATCCCCTCCCTTTGGGGCCCCCCCTATACCCTCCCTGGGCCCCTAAAATTTGCCTGCCTGGGGCCCCCCCTATATCCTCCCTTGCGGCCCCCCTATTTGCCTGCCTGGGGCCCCCTAAAATGCCCCCCCTTTGGGGGGGCCCCCTATTTCTGCCGTGGCACCCATACGCCTCCCTTTGTGGCCCCCTTTTTCCTGCCTGCGGCCCCCTATAATGCCTGCTGGGGCCCCCCTATAATCCCTGCCTGGGGCCCCCTATAATGCCTCCAGGTGCCCCCATACCCCTGCCTGACCCCCCAAAATACCCCCCCTGGGGCCCCCCTTACCCCCTGCCGGGGGCCCCCCCTCCCCTCCCTTTGGCCCCGTACGGCTGCCCTGTGGCCCCTATATCCCGGGCTGTGGCCCCTTTCCCCGGGCCTGGGCCCCATACCCCCCCATGCCTGGGGGCCCCCATACGCCTGCCTGTCCCCCCCCAAAAGCCTGCCTGGGGACCACTATTTGCCTGCCTGTGCCCACTAAAATCCCTTTCCCTGTGACCACTATATCCCTCCCTTTGTGGCCCTAAAACCCCTCCCTGTGGCCCCTTTGCCTGCCTGACCCCCCATAGGGCCTGCCTGTACCCCCCTTTTTAAGCCTCCTCCCCCCCCTAGTATATATTTGCCTGACCCCCTAGCTATTTTAATTTTGTGAGTCCCCCTATATTTTTTATAATTCCCTTTGTCTGGGGGGAAAAAATTTTCCTATTTACCTGTCGGGACAAAGGGGGCCCTTATATCCCTTTATAATTAAGGATTTACGGGAAAATGTGAGGAATTTTTAAAGATATTTGTGCCCAAATTTT
Organism: Phyllomedusa bahiana; assembly: GCA_025379985.1. Lineage (NCBI taxonomy): Eukaryota > Metazoa > Chordata > Amphibia > Anura > Hylidae > Phyllomedusa > Phyllomedusa bahiana. Next base: position 7,079 of record JAODAL010062540.1, on the reverse strand, counting down.
CCTCAGGGCGAGTCTTGGCCGGGAGCAATTGGCATGAAGGTGTGAACCGGATGGAGAAGAAAAAGGAAAAAAGGGAAAGGGACGTGATCAGAAAAGACTTTCCCCCGGTGAGTCACTAAATGTAACTGCAGTTTTTAAACCCTTTTTTATATTTCTGCAGAGCCTCATACAACTATTTTTCCCCCAAATCGGGGCCCCCTGTATGGCGGTGGTATATGTAATCAGAGCTGTGTACAGTTGATAGTCACATGTGGGGGTCGCTTTCGGTCGGGGTTGGGCCCAGAATTTTTTGAGCCTTAAATAGTAATTGTTTTTGGGTCTTTGGGTTTTTTAGGAGGGTTTTTTTGTAACAAAACATTCATTGGTTGATTTTTCTCATGTATCAGTGGATTATTTTAAATGGGCTGTTATTTAGGGGTATTGTACTGGGCTTTTGGAGGGGGGCGATTTGAAAAAGGGAAAATTTTTTTAGGGCCTTTTTTTCTTGTGCAGGACTGCTGAGGAGATGGACAGGAGCTATGTGGAATTTTGCAGAAAACTTAGTGACGGACCTGGCGGAGGGGGAGAGGGAAAATTTGTGTGTGTGTGTGGGGGGGGGGGGGGGGGTATTTTTTTTGGGGGAGGGGGGGGGGGGGCGCCAAATTTGGCTGTACTCCCCCTAAGGGGACCAAAATGCCTTGTCCCGGCCCCGCGGGTGAAAATTTTCCGGTTTAAACCATAGCTCTCATAGGGGAAGTATGGATTACGCCCTTTTCCCCTTTCCCCCCTCGTACAAAATGATATAAATTTTATTGGGATTTGGGAGATAAGCGACAAAGTCAATTACTTGCGGCGAATACGGGTCCATGAGTAATTAATGTCGGGTGGGGGCGGCGGGCAGGCCCCGGGCCCCCCAGGGCCCCTGGGTTTTACACGGTATTTGCGGGGAGCTCCCGAAAACAAAGGGTGTTTTGCGGGGCGTACTGTACCCAACCCCAGGAATCGTGTGAAACCCTTTTTCCTAAGTGATGTGTTACTGAAAATTTAGCGTTGGTTGGGGGGGCCCAGTGCCCCAGCATGCCCCGGGGCCCCCTTTAAAGCCGTTAAGAGGGTCTGCCCGGGGCACTGCCCAAAACAGCCGATTGGGGGTTTTCTCAGGATTCCCCCTATTTACACACCCTGAGGGGGACATAGAGCTTTTCCCCTCCTAGACTCATTTAGCAAAGGCCCCTCCAAAGGGGGGGGAATGGTCAGGTGAATTAAAACCCCCGCAGGCCTTTCCCTTTGAAAGGGACGTGGGGGTCATGACAAAAATTTTTAGTCAACAATAAAAAGAAAAATTCTATTAAAATGCTTTTTTTTATGTCTCCAATTGGGGAATATCTATAATAAAAATATCATCTCCCCCTAATATAATGTGATTTAGACTCAAATTGTCTCCAGTATAAAGTGTTTACAGCCCCAGAAAGTGCAAGATATTTTGGCCATAGTTATAAGGGGTGAAAGGGGACAATTTTGAGTTCCCTTTATTTTTGGGGGGTTTAAACCCCCCCCCTTTTAAATAAGTTAAAATTTTGTTATTTAACACTCTGCCCAAAGGGAAAATTTTCGCCAAAAATGAAAAAAAGAGGGGCCCAGGGAGAGCCGTCTTAAAAGCATTGTGGGGCCCCCGGCAGAGCTGTGAACTGGGCCCCCCCAAACCCAAAGCAAATACAGATGTTTTAAAAAGAATACAGAACACATCATTTATAAACCAAAAAAATAAACACCATAAAAAACAAAAAACCCAAAACACGGTTTCAAAGGGAAATTTTTTTTAATTTTTACCCCCCTTTTTTTCTGATTTTCCCGAAATTAAAATGATGCGGGTTTTGGCACCCTTAAAAACGAACTTTTTGTCACACCCAAAAAACAAGGGGCCCCCCCTGTGTCTATGGGAGATAAAATTAAAAAAAAACCCCTTTTATGCAGAAAATTTACATACCCAAACCCGGGCCCTAATTTACACTTTAGGCTGCTTTTGAGCTTGGGAAAAAGCCCCCCAATTAAAGAGATTTTAACAACGTATTAAGTAATGTGGGCCTTTGATACGCAGGGACAGCAGAAAGGTGTACAATGGGTTGGGTTAGATACGCAGGGCAGCAGTGGCGTACAAAAGGGTTGGTTGTAGCAGGGCCAACGGGGTGGCATACACCGCCCCCCACTCCCAACCAAAAAACCCCCCAAAATTCCCCAACACCAAAACTTTCCCCACACACTTTCCCAACAACCCCCACACCTCCCCCCCCTCCCCCCCTCCCACCCCCAACACCCCCCCAAACCCTAACACCCCCCCCCCCCCCGAAACCCCCCCCACCCCCAAAAACCCCCCCCCACACCCCCAACCCCCCCACCCCCCAACACTCCCCCCCCCCCCTAACACCCCCAAACCCTTCCCCCCCCCCCTAAAATTCCCCCAAACCCCTAAACACCCCCAAACTTCCCCCCCCCCCCTAAAACCCACCCCCCTTTTTCCTTTAAAACCAAAACTCCCCCCACTCCCTTAAACCCCCGCACACCTCCCCCCTACAAAATCCCTCCAAACCCCCCAAAACACACCCCCAAACCCCCAAAAACCACCACACCCCTAACACCCCCCCCCCAACCCCTAACCTCCCCCCCCCCCTTTAAAACCTCCCCCACCCCAAAAACCTCCCCCCCCCACCCCCTTTAACCCCCCCCACCCCTCCCCCTATACCCCCCCATAACAACTCCCCCACCCCCAAAAACCCCCCAACACTAAACAAAACCCGCACACCCCCAACCCCCCAACACCCCCCCCACCCCTTTTTACCTCCCCCACACCCCTAACCCTTCCCCCCCCCCAAAACCTCCCCCCCACCCCCAAAACACCCCCCCCTAACACCTCCCCACCTTTAAAAAACCCCCCCCCCAAACCCCAACCCCCCCCCCCCCGTTTAGGGCCTTTCTCCCCCGCGGCGGGTTTTCCCGGGGGGCCGGGGACGGGGGGAGGGGGGGAACCCGGAAAACCACTGTTCTCTATTTAGGGGCGGGATTACCGTAATTTTCTCGAAGGATTGGCGCCTTTTCCCCGCAGCGCAAAAACCGGGCGGAGTTTCGGCGCCAATTTCCCTGGGCAAATTAAGCCCTATGAACGAGGGTAACAATCCCAACTCCTCCCCCCACCCCCCCCCCCAACACCCCACAAAACCTCCCCCCCCCCCTCACCCCAACACCTCCCCCCCTCCCCCCCATCCCCTCCAGTCCAAAGGCCAGGAAAGGGGGCCCGGGAAATTTTCAGCTCCTTCAGCTTCCAAAAGGGGCCGGGTTTTGGGCGGAGAGTACAGGGAGGGGCGCCCCGCTTCTGTTCCCCAGCAGTCTTCGGCTTTCAGCGGCCCGCATGGAAAAGAGCGCAGATGGCTCCCCGGGTTCACTCCCCTGCCGTGCTTCCCTGGCCTTTCGCTGTGAGGAGTTTAAAAAGGGAGGCAGGGGGACAGGAATAGCAGGGGCCGGGGGATTTTTCAGCTCCTTCAAACGTCGATAGCTGGGGCAGGAAGGGGGGAGCCCCCGCTCTCTGTGTCCCCCGAAAACTTTGGGGTCTTAGTGGCGCGCAGGAAAAGAGGGAGGGGGAAAAGGGGAGAGGGAGGGGCAGGGCTGTATGCAGGAGGCAGAGGATCGGGTCCTGTTCACCTTTCAGCTCCGTGTGCCCTGCCTGCGCTGTGAGGTGTAAAGCGCAGGCAGGGCACAGGAGTAGCAGGGACCGCATCAGGCATCTCTGTAGCATGGCCCCTGCTCTGACTGCCACGCACGTCCCTGTGTGTGTTCACTGCCGTCTCTTCCATTGTGCAGGGTAGGCAGCTGCCCGAGTGGGCCCCCTGACCTCGTGGGGCCCCCGGGCTAGTGCCTACCTGGCCCAATGGAAGAGATGGCCCTGGTCCCAGGTTTAGGAAAATGGGGTTCCCTTGTTGACAAGGTTGTTTCTGTAACCTCCATAGGATTCACAGAGGGAAGTTGCAAACCCCTTAGTGTCTGACCCACTTTTCAATTCTACATTTCCGTCTTTTTCCTCCCTGCTTTCCAAGACTTATACCTGTTTTACTTTTCTGATAACATAGCCATAATAGGGCTTGTTTTAAGTTGTATTTATGCTATAAGCTAATGCACCATATAATGTATTAAAGAGCCAAAAATAAAAAAATCTTTCTAAAATGGAACTGAGATAAAATTCAATTGGGCAAATTCTTTATTATTTTTGAATTTATTTTTTGGGTGGGAAAGATTACTGAGTTCCTCCAGTGAAATATATTATCTATATATTTAATATATATAATATATATTCTGCAGGCTGATATGATTTTAGTGTAAAGAAACGGAAGAACGTGATCCAGCGCTATGCATAAATCTTGCAGCTTTAAAGTAGTCAGATTAAAAAACACAGAGGGACAAGGTGGCTTACGCGTTTCAGGCCTCAAGGCCCTTCGTCATAGCATACCAAATACAAGCTTGTGAACACGTTTAAATAGATACAAGACCAATCCTATTGGTTAAAAAACATCACATGGTGTATTACATCATGACACACATTAACCATTGCAGAGCAACAATAGAGAACTGGAACATAGTAAATAGAAGGAGATATACATGTAAATTAGTTTAAACATAATACGTTTAGTAGTATAGCACCAGATCAGTACGTTTATTAAGGTCATAGTAGGAGGCCAACTGTAAGAGACTGGAGCATAATAAATGGAAAAACATGCGTGCACTTCAAAGGGTCTATGAGCTGGAACTACCATTTCTGGATATGATTTTAGTGGTACAAACTTTCCAAATCTATAGTAGTATATAGTTTTTGTTAGGTTTTACTACTTTTAAAAAATAAAAAGAAGAGCAGTGTTATGGTTTATTTTTTGTGGAACAAGGTCTAGTTTTTATTGGTATCAATGTGGAATGTGTACGACTTTTTGATCTTTTTTCTAATTTTTTCTGGCAGCAATATACCCCAAAAGACACAAATCTGTCAGATTTTTTTTTATTTTTAAAGCATTCACCATGCTGAATAAATAACACAATTTTGTGTCAAATTGGACTTTTAGAGACATAAATAAATGGAAAAAAGGTAGTTTTTTTTACATTTTTAGTATTTTAATTTAATTTTTTAATTATTTTTTAAAAAGGTATATTTTTTACAGCAAACTTCAGTACCCTCTAGGGGTCTTGAACATGTGACGGCTTGTACTTTATACTGCTGTATTGATGTATGTTGAAGACTAGCGTACAGTATGAAAAGCCAAATTAAGTAAAGTTCCCCTTTAGCCTTTATAGGCTGACTGAGCTTTTGTGTGCCTGTTCCCGGACTTATGTATCTGATAAATGGTGGTGTACTCCACTAATGCTACAACTGTAAATTGTCTAATCCGCTAATGATCATATACAGACCTCTACATATGGCGCATATCCCGCCGTACAATTCTATAAAATTACTTAGTGACCTTTAACTCATATTGCTGTGACATATACTGTGACATGACAGCTTTCCTGGGTGCTGCTCCATCTGCAGGGTTTCTTGTTTTTTTTACAGGTTTCCCGTTTGGGCTACAAGGGATTCACTGGGCTACATCAACCAGTGTTGCATCTATTTATTTAATAAAATGACACCAAGCCCCATTACTATCACTAGAGCTTGGTGTCAGCCAGCGGTCTTTTTTGTCGCTGCAAGGCTGACACTATCCCAATGTCACTATTACCCCAGTTCCTAAAGCGACAGGGGTACTGGGAAGAGCCAGGTTACTGTCAGAAGGCGGACCACGGAATGTAAAGTTCCACTTCAGGGGCGGCTGCAGGTTGGTATTTTTAGGGTGGGATGGGGCCAATATCCATGAACTTTCCCATTCTGATAGTATCAGGCTGCTGCTGTCAGTTTTATTTTGTCTGGTTATGAAAAATGGATTGGACCCCATGTCATTTAAAAAAAAAAAGAATTAGTTATTTTTAGATTTTTAATAAAGAATAAAAAGGGAAATGTTGTGGGATCTCCCAATTTTTAATCAGCCATACTAATATGGTTGTTATATGTTAGTTGGGAACATGGGCCCTCCAGGAGGTAAATATATACTATATATACTCCCAGTAGTCAGGCAGGTATAGGTGCCTCACCCAATAGTCAGACAGGTATAAGGAGCCTCTCCTAGGAGTCAGACAGTTATACAGGGCCTTCCCCAGTAGCCAGACAGGTATACCCCAGTTGTGAGGCAGTTATATAGGCCTCTCCCTAGTAGTGAGGCAGGTATATGGGGCCTCCCTCAGTAGCTAGGCAGATATATGGGCCTCCTCTCAGAAGTTTGGGAGGTATACCGGATCTCCCCCCAGTAGTCAGATGGGTATAAGGGCCTCCCCTAGTAGTCAAGAAGGTCTACAGGGCCTCCCCCCCAGTAGTTAGGAAGATGTACAGGATACCTCAGTAGTTAGGTAAGAATGCATGATTCCCCAGTACTTAGACAGGTATACAGGCTCCTCCCTAGTAGTCAGGCAGGTATACGAGCTTCTCTCCAGTAGATAGGCAGGTATATGGGGCTTCCCTAGTAGAAAAGCAAATATATGGGACTCTACCCAGTAGTTAGGCAGGTATGCGGGACCTCCCCTAGAAGTTAGGCAAGTATACAGGCCTCCCCCCAGTGGTAAGGCAGGCATATGTGCCTCCCCCAGTAGTCAGGCAGCTATACAGAGCCTCCCCTAGTAGTCAGATAGGTATACAGGGCCTCCCCCAGTGGTTAGGCAGGTATATATGACCTCCAGTAGTTAGGCAGATATACGTGCCTCTCCCCAGTAGTTAGACAGGTATATGGACCTCTTCCTAGTAGTTAGGCAGGTATACGGCCTCTCCCCATTAGTAATGCAGGTATACGGGCCTCCCCCCAGTAGTTAGGCCGGTATACAGGATCCACCAGTAGTTAGGCAGGAATAGGGGCCTCTCCCTAGTAGTTGGGCAGGCATGCAGGCCTCTCCCAAGTAGTTAGACAGGTATATAGCCCAGTGGTGTAGTGTATTTATCCTACCATTACACTTCTTTTCAAACCCCCTTCAAGGGGGTGGGTTATTCA
>JAODAL010062539.1:0-19702 GCA_025379985.1 Phyllomedusa bahiana | reverse complement strand
TTTTTTAGAAACTGCAGCGAAGATCTTCTAAAAGATTGAAGTGCCTGATATTAAATCCCCAGGGCCCAACCAAACCTTCTTACCTTAACCAAAAATTGCAATGCAGCCCAAAAAAGGGGGGGAAGGATATTGGCTTTAGAGGAAGTAATTTATGGGAAAAAAGCTCCCGTTTTTTTCCGAAATAAATTTGAATTATTGCCCCCCGGTTTTCTGACAAACCCTTTAAGGTTGAATTTTGAAAAGATCCATTCATATTCCTCAGATTGTAACAATAAACAGTCTAATATTTGCCCCAATATTTCAGTTTTTTATCCAAGACAATATTTTTTTGTAAGCATTTCCAGGTTTTCAGCGCTGTCAGTGTTGACTTTATGAGATGTCTGGAGTCAGAATACACGGTTTTTATAATCAAAACCCCGGAAAATTTTAGTAAAATGTTTCGAAAAATCTTTATATTTTAAATAATAATATAATTTTTATTCCATACTTTAAATTTAAACAGAAAAATTATGGGGAAAAAAAAAGGGGCAAAAGAGATCAGGATTGGGGCCTTTTTTGGGGCGAAAATTTGCGGTAAACCCGATTCAAACCCCCTGCGGACGCGTGATGCATGTTAGACCAAGCTTCCCCACTTTGGCTGCGCCAAACACAAAGGGGGCGTGCGTGGGCACGGTGTTGGCGTTCTGGGGCGGGACGCGACACTTTCGAATAGTCCGGGCCTGCTGATGCGGGTCAGCAAAGTGAGGGTTCAACTTCGAAAAAGAAACCTAGTTGTTTCTGGTCTAAATGAGCCGGGGGGGGCAAGGAAGCGAAAAACGTATTTGGAAGGGGGAAAAATGTGTCTAGGGGAATGTTACAACAGTCACAGCTCTCAGCCCCGTGAGCATGGAGTATGTTTAAAAAATTTTTTCGTTTTTATTAGGTGTAAAAATTTAGAAAAAGACTAAAACCTTCTAAAAAAAAAAACTTTAAAAAATAATGAAAACGCGTTTTGTCGCGTCACCCGGCGGACATCAGGATTGCGTATTGTAAATTCCCGTGGAATACATTAATTCAAATTTGAAAAGCTCTTCTCATTGGTCGGCAAAAAACCAAACCCATAAATAGGGAGCGACATAAACCCTTTATAACCTATGGATAGTGTTGACAATAAAATAAAAGGAGGGACAATTCAAAATACAGTAAAAAGGCAAAAAGAGTGTTTGGGTTGAGCCCAGGGGGGCAGATATGAATCCCCCAATATATTAGTGCATCTTTTTTGATTGGGCAAGAAGGGCGCGATGGAAGGGGCGCAAAAAAATTTTATTTGTCTAGGGGAAATATTCTAGTACTGGATTGGTTGGGGGAAAGAGGGGCTCGTCCGCTTAGCCAATCAGCGGGTGATACTTACTCATAGAGTTTAGGGGGAAAAAAAATGCAAGCGAGCTCTTTTTGTGATTGGCTAAGTTAAAAGAGGCACGGTTTTTTTCCCAATGGGAAGCGAGGGGTTTTTTTTGGGGTTTTCTAATGCAATCATAAAAAAACTGTCAGCCCGAAACAAATATAAGACTCCAAAGTTGTACTGATCCTATACAAATGAACAATAATATGGGGTAACGAAAATAAACAAATAAAAATAATTCAATGATTCTTTTTTTTTTTAAAATTTGTTAGCCAAATCAAAAAGGGGCTAACAAAAATAAAAAAATAAAAATGAATTCATTGAATCGTTTCTGTTTGTACGCCGGTCTGGCGAAAAACGCTGTTTTAGGGTTTTGTTTGATTTGTTTTTAGAAGGTTTGAGCTCTTTTTCAGATAATGTTTAACCTAAAAAAACGTTTTTTTAATCATACTCCATGCCGCAGGGGGCTGTAGCGGATTTCATTCCCCCGTTTTCCCTCCATTGACTAAAATGGACAAAGTACCGCATCTGTTTGGGCCGGGGGATAGCCAAGCCCCCGCTAGCTCAACCACACTTTTCTGCCTTTTTTACTGTATTTTGAAGTTCCCCCCTTTTTTGTATTGGTCAATACACTCCTTAGGTTTATGGGTCACTGTCGCTCCTATTTTGTTTGCTGGTTTTTGCCGAAATGAGAAGAGCTTAAGAATTTGAAATTACTGTATTTCCGGCAATTTTTTATGCCCAATTCCTGATTTTGCGCCGGGTGGGACAAACCGATGTAGTGATTTGATGATGTATGTTTTTAGAAGGTTTTAGCTCTTTTAAAAGGGGGAATGTTTACATTGATAAAAACGATTTATTTACTAATACCCATGCCGCACGGGTGAGATTTTTTCCCCATTGCCATAGACTAAATGGGACAAAGTACTCGCGCTAAAACCAATCACTCTTTTCTGCATTTTTTATGTTTTTAAAACTGTCCCCCTTTTTTTTTGATTGGTAAATACTTCTCCATATTATAATGGGTCACTGTCGCTTCTTTTTGATTGCGGGTTTTTGGGCGACCAATGAGAACCTTACAGAATTTGAATTATGTTTTTCAGGCAATTTTCAATACCCCAAATTTCCTGAGGAGGGCCCGTTTTTGATTTTTTTATAGTGATTTTTATTATGTATTTTTTAGAATTTTTGGTTCTTTTTCAGTAAGTTTTACAACCTAATAAAATTTTGATTTTTTGTTCATAACCATCCCCTCCGGAGCTGAGGAGCTGGTTTTTTTTATTTTCTTGAGCGTTCTTATAATTTTTCACTTTTTATTTTTTTGAATTTTTAACTACTTTAAAGTTTTTTAAAGTTTGATTTTTTCACCTTTTTATTCCTTTTTGAAAGACAACCTTTTTTGTATTCCTAACATTTTTAAATGGATTTTTCGCTCATTTCCGCCTGTCCGAATCGGAATACTGTTGGGGCGCAGTCCCTTGCCCAAAGTCCCGCTTGCCTCACCAGGGCGGGGCGCGGTGGACTTTACCGGGTTTATGACCAACCTGGGCGACGAAAAAAAATGAGGGCAGCTTTTCACAAAAAAAAGGGGGAAAACTGTGCTCCACACCCAAAAAAATTCTACTGTCCCCCAAAAAAGTCCAAAATTCCAATAGGGGGACCATGGAGGTACTATAGGGGCCCTTTAGGGAAGTCCCATTCACTATGGTAATAGGTTGTGATATTCTGTGCAGGACTTCTGTCTCCAGTGCTATTGCATTGTTAGGCGGGGGACAGGCCTAAGGGACATAGAAAAAGTCTGGAAGGAAACAGAAAGGAGGCCCCTTTGTCCTGTTTGGGAAAATCCCCGCCCAAAAAAAGGACAATTTGCTACAGGATCCTCTGTCCTCTGTCACTGGGAAATGCCTTTATGTCATTAAAGGGTTATTCTCACTACATTGATTAGTTTTAAACATGTAGGCAAATGTAAGTAAAGACTATTACCAAAAACATTGATGTTATGATTTTGTTTCTTTTCCGAACTAGAGCAATTTTTATCTCTTGCATGTCTACACAAGCTTCCTACTCTATATTATTGAACACCTCTGTCTGCTTTATAGCCCTGGTCAGGATGGGGACATCACTCCCTGCTGAGTCATATCAGCAGCAAGAGGAGCTTGTTTATGTTTTTTTACAGACAAATGTTAGCCCTTCGGAGCTCGTAGCCGTGCTTATTTTTAATTTTTTTCTTCCTTACAAAATTCTTTAACAGGCTCACTAGAAACAGCAGAGTGAAATGCAGTCATGCTTTGAACCGCCACAGCCTAACCCCAAAATAAGGCCTGTAGTTCCATTCTTTTTACCATTTCCCAATATATTTCCTTCCCAATATTTATTTATCAAGTTCTCATTTATTTTCCAGGGATAACAAACACTACACACACTAAGTTGCAATGAAATTTAAATGTGTAAAGGATGAATTCTCTATTGGGTTTCCCGGTCAGGTGTATGGAACTGCCTGACTACACAATTTTGATGGACCGAGTTGGGGAAATTTATTCATGCCAGTTGATCTCAGAGGACAGAAAAGAATGTAGGACTTCAATAGTTTTTTAGTTGGGCTATTGTTGTATATGGGCAGCAAGCAAATTTAAATAATTCTCCTTTTTTGGGAGGTTTCAGCGTATCAGGGCTGGTGTATATTAGGTTAATAAAACCCAAAAAAGTGGAAAAAACGACTTTATTAGGAAACAGTAAAAACAATTAAAAATCCCATTTGCATAATTTACGCGTTTCGAGCCATTCCTGGGGGTTTTAGGGCGAAAACATAAAACAATGCTCCACCCCCTTTTAAAAACCCCCAGATTACAAGCTAGAAGCACCTGAGAAATTAAACCCCTTTAAAAGGTACAAAAAATGTTAAACGTATGTCAAAAAAACATGGCATATACTGAGACAAAAAAAAAAAAAAAAAAATACATAATCAAAAAACAATACGATACAAGTCCATCAAAGAATTTTTAATACAAATAAGAAGGGTCCACCTTTTGTTTAACCTGAGGGGAAAGGGTGTCCAAAATAAGGATCCCCGTAAGCCTCACGAATGTAGGGATTTTCCCCCATCCTACCCCGTAAGGCTTTTAACCCCTTCTTTAGTCTTACTCTAAAAAATTCATGTCCTTGAAAATCTCCTTTAAAGTGTTTTTAGTCCGGAAAGATTTTTTAGTTGGGGAATTTTATGTCAGTACGTGTTCCTATCCTGAGTGTAATGATTTGTGTCACTTATTATTGTAGGTTGATGTTTACACCCGAATATAAATAAGTAGTGCTATGGAATTCAAAAAATGGTAATAGGAAGGTTGACCGGGAACAAGAGTAAAAATTTAGAACTTTTTATCATGTACTTGCATAAATCATCTACTTGTTTCCCCACTTTAAAGGGAAACCCCTAAAGGTTTCCACCGGGACTTACATTATTTTCTGTGACGGGGGAAAAAACTGGGGAAACAACGGGGGAAATCAAATTTACCAAATTTCGGGTCGGGAAAGGCAACGAAACTCAAATCCTCCCTTAAGAATAGAACGTAAAATAGGGTCAACAAAAAGGTATAGGAAAAATTTTTTAACGTATGATATTAACAACCTTTGAATTTTTGGCACCCTATACAAAAAAAAGTAAAAAAATAAAAAATTTTGGTTTCCCCTTTTTTTTCCTTACCATCTGTCGGGAACTTTTAAACAAAGTTTTTTTTCCCCCTTTTTTTCCTACTTTTTTAAACGCCCTATGGTCAACCAGGGTTTTTGAAATTCCCCTTTCCTTTAACTATGTGTATAATTGTTCTTTTTTCCCTCAAAATCCTCTGTTTTGCTGCATTTTTTTCGGGCCCCACAAACCCCTACTGGAATTTTTATTGATAAAAATCCCAAGGATACAACTGGAAGCACACAAAAGGCCTTTTCCAAAAATTGGGTTTCCTAAAAGACAAAAAATTTTTTTTTTCCACAGTAACATCAAAAATTTTTAATTTTTAAGATCTAAAAAGGAAATTTGGGTTTTTGTCTCTGTATTATATGAAAAATCTGGGGTTTTTCCCTCGATTTTTAAATTGTGTTTTCTAAAAATTTTAAGTACTGAAAAAAGGGGCCCGGGCCAAAATTTAAATTAAGGGTATCAACTTAAAACCTAGAATAAAAAAAATATCCTCAAAAAAACCATTGCAACTGAATAGAAAATTTTCTTTTCCCACCAACACAAAGTATTGGCCAGTAAAGGGGAGAAACGGACCCCCATGGGGCTTTCCTTTAAAATTTTTGAAGAAAAAAAACCGTTTGAATTAAAAAAAATTTTAGGTTCAAAAAAGGAATTCAGTGACCATAAGGGAAGGTATTGTTTGTTTAAAAAAAAATTTCTTTGATGTGCATCTTGAATAAAAATTGTTTTTTTTTGATTATAATTCTTTTTGTTTTTTTTTTTTTTTTTTTTTTTTTGTTTTCAGATAAATCCATTGTTTTTTGACACCCCCTTTTTAACTTTTTTTGTACATATTAAGGGTTAATTCTCAGGTCCCTTCTATTCTTGTAAATCTGGGGGGGGAATTTTAAAGGGAGTTGGAGCATTGCTTTGTGAAAATTTACACTAAGACCCCAGAACGGCCCCAAACCGTAAATTAACGATGGATTTTTAATTGTTTTTACTTTTTCCCTTTAAAAAAAGTGCGTTTTTTTTTTTACTTTACCTAATCGGGGGCACGAGTCCCCCGGAATTTTATCTCTTTCTATACAAAGCTTGCAGCAAAGACGTTACAGCCTTTTTCCCCCCTTTCCTAGAAACCGGTGGGGAAAGGGATTATTTGCGCAACCTTTTGATTGCCGATTTCCCGGTTTTAATTTTTTTAAAAAAACCAAAAAACCCCCCTTTTACTTTTATCCAGCATTTTAAATAAACAAAAGGCGGTTTGAAATTGCTTAAATCTGCCCACCCCCTAGAAAGTATAATATTCCCCACCAAAAGGGTTTTATAAAAAAAGGAAACCCAAAAGTTTATACAGAAAACAAGGGAATGTTTAACTTTCGCAATGTTCCTCAGGTAAAAGCATGGTATGAAGATATAATAATGGTTCTCAGAGATAGTTCCCCATCACCCAGTACATCTAAATTGGGTACATGATCTAAGCTTTTAAGAGCCATGTTTCCCAGGAAAAGGGTATTGGGTGGGCAATGTTCCATTTCACTGATAGTTGCTGAATTTTGACCCAGGAAACTTTAGTTTTGGTCAAGTTTTAGCTGTCTGGCATTAATCTTGTTGATCAACTAAGAAAGAATTTAAAAACCCTAGAGGGGAAGAATCTTGATGGTTCCCCGGGTTTTAAAAAAATGCACTAAGTTTTAGTTTGAAAATAAAAATTTACTTAAATTTTTTTTAAAACCCCCTTAGAAACAGTTTCCAGACGACTTAGCTTCAGATTTTTCTCATGTGTGAGGATCCTCCCCATTTGATATTTGAGGGATGGGATCGGTTTTTTAAAAAGCCCAAAAGGGTTTGTCATAGATGCCTGGGTTTCCCCTTTTACACTTGTACACAGCATAAATGATTCACCACCTGCAAACTGCTATATTTATGATTTTCTCTCTATATACAGCCTGTGTGAGCTGCCGTCCTTGGATGTTCTCCCCCATCTCCATGCTTGGATCTTCCATTTACACCCCCTTTTTAAACCCCCCTTTTTCTACTGTTGAAATTTTTAACAGGGAGTTTAAAAAAAGGGGGAGATTAAGGAGCTGATCAGGAGCAGGACAAATTTTTTTTGTTGGGTGTTTGAGAAAAAATTTTTGGTCCTTTTCTTTGTAAAATTAAAAAATGTTTTTGAATAAAATAAAAAATTCTCATCTTTCTCCTACCCTCCACTCCAGGACATCACCACTGTAGCCACTGATAAGTTGTAGAAATCACATTCCCGCTTTTACTTTCACCTTTGGATTTTGTTAAAGGTTGAAAAAAGGCCCACAACCAATCAAGGCTACAGCTAATCGTGTTTTACAGGGGTAAAGTCCCATATGGAAGAGAACAGAAAATTAACAGAAAACCGGGGAGAGCCAGGGGCGGGAAAAAAGAGGTGAGGAGGGGATGGGGGAAAATACTTTTGTAAAGGGTTAATAGACCCTCTTTTGTCTCCCAGTAAAGAAGGCCCAAAAGCCCTGAAAAATTTGGGACCATTAATTACACAAAACTACTTAAGTCAATTTTACAAAGGGAGTCATAAACAATTTGCACCCTTTTGGCTACAAAGAAAATTTTACACACTTAGAAAAAAACTTTTTTCTTACCCTTCCTTTTAAAGAAAAAAAAACCCCCAGAAACATATCACTAAAAAAACGGGGGAAATTTACAAAAGCAACTGACATTGCTTTTGAATTTTGGTTCAACTCAAAAAAAAAGCAACTAATGAAATTGGCTTGGACAAAAGTGATGTTTCCCCAGAAAAATTAAACAAATTTTGGACCATGGGTAAAATTTTAAAACAAAGTTTTTTCCTTTACTGGGGCATTCCAATGTCTTCAAACTTTTAATCAGTCAGTCTGTCTATTTAACCCCTGACAACCACCAATTTGTTTTGACAGAAAGGCCCTGATAGTGATTTTTTCCCGGCAACCGCCAAAGACTTTTCCTGCCCCTACAGGGGGATTTGGGGCCCCCAAAGAAACACCCACGGGCAAAGGAACAGAGCTGTATTTAACAGCCTTTGTTTAGAGTATCTCTTTTAAGGCAGGTACCAAAGAAAAAACCAAAACCCGTTGTTAAAAACCCTTGATTCCCGGGGTTCCATAACTAGGGCATAATAAAAGGAGTTTCCCCTGCTCCTTTTGGGCCCACGGGATTCCCATGCCTGATGGGCCTGGGGACAATCTATAAGCCCATCCCGGGGGAAACCAACAAAGCACTAGAGCCTCGGGGGGCAAAACACAAACTTTTGGTTGCCCAAACAGCAGCCCTTTGAAAATTTTTAAATAAAGAGTGTAATGAAATTAGAAATACGGGATATGCACTACTTTAAAAAAAAATTTAAAAAATATGTACAATGGGCATTTTTTAATGGGGTTTAAAAAAAAATTAAAAAAACATAAACAAGTGTGGGAAAAAAAAATAAAAAATTTAAAAAAAAAAATACTAAATTAAAAAAATTTAAATTTTGAAAAACCTTTTCACCAAAAAAGCCCAATATTAGGTTAAATCCAAACAACAGTAATAACCTGTAGAATAAATCTAATAGATTTTTTTTTTTAAAAAATTTTGAAATAGTGCAAAAAAAATTTTAAATTACAGAAAAACTTTTTTTTTTAATGTTTTAGCTCCCAAAAATTTTTTAAAAAATAATACATTAATTTAAAAAGCAAACTCAAACTGTCCCCCACAAAAAATACAATTTTTCCCCACAAAAAAACAACCCCTCATACAAATGCATCATTGCAGAAAAAAAAATGTATGACTTATAAAATGCAGGAAGGCAAAAACTAAAACGTTTAGCTGGTCATTAAGACCCTTTTCGGGGAAAGGTGAAAAAGGGGGCTAAAGAAGGAAATTATCTTTGTTTTGGGTTTTGGAATAAATTTTAAGTGAACAACTTTTAACATGGCCCAAAGGGGGAAACTAAAAGGGAAGTTGTCTAAAGGAAAAATTAAAGCCAAACAGGAAAAGGGAAAAATGCAAAAGACCATCTCCAAAAAACTTGATGTTCCTTAAAAAAGGGTTCACATTTTAAATTAAATTTTTTGGGGGCTCTAGGGAAGCCCCCCTTTTCCAGAATAAATCAAAAAAAGAAAATTAAAGAAAAATTGAAGAGAAAAAAAATAAATTCAATGGAAACCAAAAAATCCAGAACAATTTCCAAAAGGATTAAGGGGGAACCCCAAAGGGTTCAAGGAAACATCAATGTAAAGATCACACCACCCAAACATTTTTTTTTGCAGAATTTGGAAACCTCAAGGGTAAGACAATTTAGGGGGAAAACCCACTGTTGAAAGCAAGTAAAAAGCATGACATTTGCCAAATTGCATAATGAAAAAAAAGTCCATTTACGATTTTTTTAAAAAATTTAAATTTTGCTTTTTATTGCATGAAAAAAAATTTTATGTTCAATAAAAAAATAGAAATTTATATTGCAACTTAAACTTTTGCTTCCAAAAAAGAGGCCAAGACGTTTCCCTGTATTTCTTGCCCAATTTTGAACAACTGCAGGGGGATTTTGGCTCTTTTCCTCCATACGATTTTTCTTCAAAATTTTTCCCAAGTTGCGGGGCTTTTTGCTGGGCAAAGTTGAGATTAAAGCTCCTCCAACCTTTTCAACTAGGATCGGGTTTTTGAAGCTAGCTGGCCACTCCAGGCCCTTTAAAAAAGCTTCTTACGGACCCCTTTTCTTTTGGGTTTGCCCGGGGCTTGTTTTTCCCAGGCCCATTGTCCCCCCCAGGAAGCCCCCCGCCATGACCCATTTTCTCATTCCCTTTTAAAGGGGGAAAGGGAGGTTTTTGGGGGCCAAAATTTTTCCGATGCATGGCCCCAAATCCCCCCCCCTTCAATATTTGCAGAAAAGCACCCCCAAAATATGATGGTTCCCCCCCCAAAACCCCTTTCCCGGTTGGGACAGTAATTTCCGGGGGGGTTTCTTTATCCTTTTCGTTCCCTCCCAAACATGCAAGTGCAGTTGATACCAAAAAAATTTATTTTGTTCTCATCTGACAAAATGAAACTTCTCCAAGGGGCCCTCCTCGGATCATCCAGATGGGCATTGGGGGGGAAAATTTTAAAAAAGGGGCCGGACATGTGCTAATGTGAGCAGGGGGACTTTTTGTCCCCCCCCTGGATTTGAATTTCCCTGAAGGCATAGTGGTTTACAAATGGTAATCTTGAGACCCCGTGGTCCCAAACCTAATTTAAGGCCCTAGACCCGGGCCTAAACCCTGAAATTCTGGGCTGATTCCCGACCTTTCACAGAATTATCCTTAACCCAAGAAAGGGGAGGTTGCAAAGGACCCCAACCAAGAAAGATAAACGGAGACATAACGAAAAAAAGGCGGCAAAGTGAATTTTCCGCATCTATTTTTCCCGTGTATAATGGCCCCAAAAAAATGGGAAAATGGTTTTTTTTGGGGGTCATAAAAGGCTCTAAAAATTTTTTTAAAAAAATGAACAGGGTTAGGTAGGAAGGTTTGGGCAAAGGGGAAAAGGGACTTGCAACTCCAAATAAATAAAATTTCAAATCCACAGAAAATCAATAATGCTTCAAAAAGTGTATTTTTTTTAGAAAAACGATTAAAATGAATAAACAATACAGTGTTTGCAAGAAATTTTGGGACCGTGGTTTTATGGAAACGTATTTTCCATCCCAAAAAGGTAGGAAAAAATAATGAAATAAATAAAAATGCTACTATTGGTACTTTTTTTTTATACCCTAATCTAAAAACATCTTCCTTTTTTACCAACCACTGGATCCCGACGAAAAAGGTCTACCCCCCTGACCCAAAAACCCAAAAAAAGGGTCACATTACCCCATATATGATCTTTTTGTAAGGAATGTAACATACTGTAACCCTAAAAACCCGTACCAATTCCGACACACACTGTAATTTTTAAAACACTTTTAAACAACTTTTTTCAAAGATTAATATTAAATTTTTTGGGGCAATTGAAAGCCAAAAAATTTTGTAATATAATATTGCATCTGAAGTTTTGACTTGCTCCGCCTGTGTGTTTGGCGCATTACGGGAAAAATTTGTAACACCAAAAATCATTGTAACCCCGCCAAACATGTATTTGACATAAGCAATAGTCATTTTGAGAAATTTGGGTGCAACATGCAAGATCAAAACGTATTTCGTTCCCCTGACAAGCAAAAGAAGAAAGGGTTTTTTTGCAACTTGGCTTTTAAAGCCACCAAATGAATTTGTTTTAGCGATTATTAAAGACCAAAATTTAAAAACGGGACAGGGGTTTTTTTTTGAAACGAAATTTTAATCATGGGGTTTAAATTTTTGGTTTTAAAAACTGTTCATCATCTATTAAATCGCCCATTTTTTGGCCCCCCCTTCCTGTCCCTTTTGGCGGCCACAAACAGCTTACAGAAAAAGAGCGGGTGGAAATTTTGTGCGACGTCGAAGGGATTGGGATGGTTTCGATTGGCTGGAAAAACACAAACCTTTAAATTTTTATAGAACAGGGCCCCTTTCCCGTTCAGTCTCATGTCCCCTCAGCGTCCATAACAGAGGGACGTGCGCTCTGGGCCCGTGTCCAACCACCAGCGAAAAATTTTTCTATTTCTTCACAGAGAAACTCTACTGTTAGCTGGGATCCTTAAATTTAGTTTAAATTTGAGTTGGAAATTTATGTAGTTGGTAGAGAATTTTTAAAAGGGGCACCCACCACTGTAAAGTCACGGGAAAGGGGGCGGGGGGGGGGCCCCCCGCGGGCGAACACAGACAACTTTTAAAAAAGAAAAACTTGGGGGAAAGTTTTACCCAAACTTTGTGAAAACATTGCACTGCAAAAAAGCTTTAATAATTTTTTAAAAGTTTTTCCCATTGAAATAAATTTTTCCCCGGGGTATTGGGGCCCGCCCCGAAATTATATTAGGGTACACATCTTTTTTTATTAAAAAGCAGGGCCCCTTTTTTTGGTGCAAAACCCCACTTTAATTATTTAGTAAAAAATTTTTAAAAATTTTTCCATTTTTTTTTATTCCCCAAAAATCCCAAACCTTTTTTGAATATCCAAACCTTTCACCCTTAAAAATTAAAAATCCAGCAAATTTTGTATCAGCCCAGGTCGAAGGAAACAAAAAAAAAACCCTTTTAAAATCCAAAAATTTTTAGATACGTGTTTTTTACTTTGGGGAATACAGCTTTGTTCATTGAGGCACCCTTTCCCCCTAAACGTGAAAACTGGCCAAATTTTTTAGGCACCCAGGGGAATTTGGGGTAGGTGCCTAAAAAAAACCTTTTTTTTATCCGAAATTTCATTACAATAAAGTGTTTTTTTTTACCTTTTGGGGCACAAAAAACATTGTTTCATTGAGGCAAACCCTTTCACTTAAAAAAGTTGAAAAAAAACCCAAATTTTTAGTTTTCCACGGTGAATTTAAAGGGGCCAAAAAACCTTGAAAATTAAACCGGGTTTCAATTTCAAAACAAGTTTTTTCCCCTTTTTTTGCAGGGCCCGCTTTGGTTTTTTTAAAAAAACTACTTTTTTGCAATTAAAATTTGAAAAACAGCAAATTTTTAGTCCCCCCCAGGGGAATTGGGTTTGGTGCCAAAAAATACCTTTTATTAACCCAATACATTAAAAGATAACTGTTTTTTCCACCCTTTGGGGGACACTACAAACTTTTGTTTAATTTAGGGAAACCTTTCACCCTTAAATGTGAAAAACAGCAATTTTGTAGTCCCCCACAGGGGAATTGAAAAAGGGGCCAAAAAAAACCTTGTAATTTTCCGAATAACCCTTTCAGAAAAAGTGTTTTTTTCACATTGGGGCAAAGGGCCACTTTGTTGAAAAGATCAAATTTTCAGTTAAATTTAAAAAACAGCAATTTTGAGTCGCCACAGGTGAAATGATAGGTTCCAAAAAAACTTTTTAAATTTCCCAATACAAAAACCCGATACTGGTTTTTTTTACTTTGGGCGCACTAAAAAATTTTTGGTTTCCCAAAAAGGCACCTTTTCACTTAAAAAGGTTGGGAAAACAGCAATTTTGGATTTCCCCACAGGTTAAAAAAGAAAGGGGCCAAAAATACCATTTTATTATCCAGATACCCTTTTAAAAGATAAAGTGTTTTTTGACTTGGCGAGGCCACTTTGGGTTTATAATCTACCTTTTTCAAATTAAATTTTAATACAGCAAATTTTTTTAGTTCCACAGGGGAATTTATACTTTCCAAAAAATACCTTTTATTTTCCGAATACCCTTTCAGATACAAGGGTTTTTTTTTTACATTGGGCCCCACTACAAAACTTTGTTCATTTAGGCAACCCTTGGGACTTAAATGTGGAAAAACAGCAAATTTTTTAAATCACCACAGGGAAAATTTAAAGGTTCCAAAAATACCTTTTTTCCCAATACATTTTCAGGGTAAATTTTTTTTTGGGGACTTTGGGGGGCACTACAGGGTTTTTTTTCCAAAATTTAGGCAAACCTTTGCACTTTAAAATTTTAAATACAGCAAAAATTTTTTGTCACCACAGGGGAATTTGATAGGTGCCAAAAATACCTTGTAATATCCCCAATTTCATTTCAGATTTCGTGTTTTTCACTTTTTGGGGAGGCCAGGGTTTGGTTTATAAAACTACTTTTCAGTTTAAATGTGGGAAACCCCGCAATTTTTTTTTAATTTGAGGGATTTTAGAAAAAGCTGTGATTTTCCCCCTTTTAATAAGAAACTTTCCCCCAAAAATCTTTCCCTACCCTTTTTCAAAATTTTTTTATTTTTTGAACCGGGGCGAAATGCAGGGGGGGTTTAAGAGCAAAGGGGGGGTAGGAAATGGGGGTAGGTAAAGAGGGAAGGGCTCCTTCCAATAGCTGGGGGACAAAACGCATGCCAGCGGAAACGCCGGTTGCAGGAACCCCCGGGGTTTTCATCGTTTTGGGGCCCGGGGCCCTGTTTAATCCCAATATAACGAACAACGTCGCCAACTGTCCCCTTCAGTTTAAAAGCAAAACCTGCATCCAAACAGGTCCCCTTTCCTCCTCGGGCCCCCAGTCACGGCCACAAATGTCCCCATCAGCCCTCATCACAAACCGCCAACATAAGGGAAACCCCCAAATTTTCAACTCCCTTAAAACCCCCACGGGGGGTAATCCCCTTTTTTTGAAGACCTCCCTTTTATTACAAATGCGGTTGGGGTCCAAAGGGATGTCAAAAAAATCCCAAAGGCCAAAAAGAAAGATTTTTTCCCCTGCTCTGATGGGCCCAGTTACTGATGCCCATCCAAAAGGAGGAAAAAGGAAGCCGGTCAGTCGGGAAAAAAACCCGGGCGGGGGGTTTGGAATTTCCCTTTCAGTCCCTCTTGCTTTTTACCCCCCACTCCGGGTTCCCGAATGTTTAGGAAAAGACCAAAATTTACCTGTGTTTTTAAGATGAAGGAAAATTAAAAACCAAATTGGGGGATCCAAAAATGGTTCTTTTTAGCAGAATTTGCTTTCGAGGCTTTAAACCCCTGGACGAGGGGGAAGACGAAGGGGGGAATTTTCAGTAAAAGGGTTTCCGCCTCAAAAAGGGGGGAGGCGGCGAAAAAGCCCCCTGATAAGATTCCTGCCAGCCCCGGGCACGCAAAAAACCCCCCCTCCCTTTGCTTATTCGCCGTCAAAAAGGGTTTCCCGGACCTCTCAAGCCTGGGGCCCCTTTTTTGGCAAACCTCTGATTTTACCCAGCGGGTGTCATAAAGCCTTTTGCCCTTTTCCGGGAAGCGCATAAGAAAGCAAAACCTTAAAATTTGGTTTTTCCACCCAACAAAAGCTATTTACAAAAGGGAGCGAATTTCTGAGTTTTTAAAAAGGGGGCAACCCTTGGCCCCAAAAAAAACCCGACCGACCCCGGGCCCCAACCACGTCACACCCTCTGTCCCCGCCTCTTCCCCCCTCCCCTGCCAAACCCGCAAAACGTTCCCCAGCTGCCCATGCCCCCCAGAGTCATGTCAGGATCACCTCCCCCATCAACCTTCCACCGTCGCCCGAGTACCCCCCACACCACCAAGACCCATCCCACCCCTTTTCCTTCCGCCAGTTTTACGACCTGCAAAGCCGTAAAAAAGCGGCCAGCTAGCAGCCAGCCCCTTCCCTTTTTTCCAGGTTTTTTTGGAGCAAGGGGAAAAAACCATTTTAAAACCCCCAAAAAAATCCCAAAGCCCAAAAACCTGAATGTCGGGGCTTGGGGGGGGGTTTTCCTTTTGGGGGGTTACGGGGCTCCCCCAGGCTCGCGCAAAGACCCCCTTTTAAAAAAACCCCAAAGGGGTGGTGGGGAGGGGTTTTTTCCCCCAAGGTTCCCCTTTTGGGGCATCATTTTGCCCAGAGAAACCAGCCGTGTTTAAATTAATCGTCTTGGAGAGCGTCCCACACACAGGCAAGGGGCTTGGGCGGCCCTCCCGCAAAGAGACTGAGGGGGCGGGGGGTACAAGAACCTTGTGCCAGGCCCAAAGGGGTGTTTCGGGTAACGGGGGAAATCGCTGGCCCCCCTTTTTTAAAAAAAAAAAAAAATCGAAAAAAAAAAAAAAAAAAAAAAAAAAAAATAAAGGCTGGAGAAAATCCCCTGCCTGGGCACATTCATGAACCTTTTCGTCCGAAATTTTTTCTAAAGAAACTAAACCCGGGCCCCCGGGGCTGCCTGCTGAGGAAAAGGGTTTGAAGCCCAAAATTTTGGAGGGTTTTTTCCGCTGGTTTGCCCCCGGGGGGGCGTTTCCCCCTTGGCGCGTTGGCCCGTGTCCATTTGGCCTCCTTTGGCCCAAAACCGTCCTTTATTGTTGACCCTGGCAAAAACATGGGAAATTTCCAAACCCCCCACATGCTCCAGTTTATTGTGGCAAACACGCAATGCCCAAAACGCAGTAGAAGTGACACAAAGGCCTGACAAGGGAAACGGGCGGAACCCCGGGGTGGGGTTTAGCCCCCGAGAAATGAGGCAGGGAAAAGGGGCTCTGGGACCATCCGTTGGGCCATTTTGAAGAAGGGCCCCCAAAATGGTTTATTTCGGACGATGCTCTTGTCCCGCATGACCCCCTTGGGGTGAACCTTAAATTCCCGGGAAAAGATGTTGGAAAACTCGAAACAAAGTTCCCCACCACCCACGGGGGAGGGGATGGACACAAAATTGGGGACAAAGGGGGCCCTTTTTCTCCGGCGAATCCAAAAAGGCCCCCACAAATTTCTCAAATTTTAAAAACGGTCTTCATTAGGCCCTGTTTGGGTTTTGGGGGCCCAGGGGCCCAAAAGCAAGGCATGGGAAAACAGCCCCCCAGGTTTCCCTCTCTCAGGGAAGTTTAGGGGTTGTGTTTAAGTGTGCCAAAGGAAGCGGGGGAGGAGGGGGGGGGAGGGGGGTATTCCTAAACACCGACGTTAAACCGGGCGTCCCCGCCTGGGAAAAAAAAGGTTTGGGCGCGAATTTTTGAGGCGGAGGGGGAAAAAATGAGGAAGATCATTTTGCTAGTGCCCCCCGAAACCCAAGGGGTTGGGAAATCCCAAGGGTTTCCCTCCTTCACATGATTGGGGTTGGAAATTTTCTCCAATTTTCCCTTCCCCAAAATTTACCCTCGCATTAAGCCATCCAAAAAGAACAACAGTTTTAAATGGGGTTTGGGCCCCCCCTCCTTGGGCCCCGGACAAAAAAAAAAACTCCACTTTTCCCTTTCCCCCCACCCAAATTTTGGGGGTTAAAAAAAGCAGGGGAAATTTGGGAACCCTTTCTGATTGATCAACCCGGAGACTCTTTTTCGTCTGCTTTTAAAAGTTTCCCCAAAAAGTCACTTTGGGAAAAACATCACCGGGAAGCAGTAAAAGTGCCCAAATAAACCCCTACGGCAGCAGGGACAGCATTTCAAGGTGGGGAGAACCTAAATTTGGGGGACCCCCCTGGGAATCGTTTTTTTTAACCACCTCACCAACCCCAAAGCAATGCAGGGGGAAAAACATCCAACAAAAACAGAAACCCGCTTTAAAATCATGGTGTACGACTATCTGCGTCTCAAAACTGAAAGTTTTTTGGGTGTGTTCCGGACCCAAAAAACCTTTTTGGGTAAACCCCCCAAAGGACGAAAAGGGCCCCAGCTCCCCTCGCCAACCCTAAGGGGTTTTTCCCCGCCCACAGCCAACGCATAAAAAGAGCGGGGGCCTTTCAGACACTGGAGGAGTTTTTACAACAAACGCATTTGGGCCCCTTTTCCACAAATAATGTGATCGTTTTACCCTTCATCAAGATGGAAAACAGGGAGGATCCTGAAGAAATTTTTTTTGGGCCCCCAAAAACCGAGGGCACCCGAATTTTGTTGCCGGTCCCATTTTTACATTTTTCCCCTTCAAAAAGAAATGGTTTCTCTTGAAAACTTTTTTTTCAAAAGAAAATTTTCCCTTTCGCAATTTTTTTTCTCTTTTCCCCAAAATTTCTTTTCTGGTTTTTGCTTGAGGAAAACTGTAAAAGACACAAGGTTTCATGCCCAAAACCGTAAAAATTTTTCCAAATTTTTTCCCCCTTTTTCTTAAAGTTTTTTCCCCAATTTTCAATGGTTTTTTATTTAAAGTTGGCCTTTTTAAAAAGCAAAAATTAAAGGTTTCCCTTTGGGAAAAGAAAAAGTGGCTTTTTAATTTTGGGATTTCCCCCAACAAAAAATTTTTTTTAAAATTTGGGTGAGAATTTTATTTAAAAATTTTTGGGGTTCCAAATTTCTGTGAATACGCAATTAAAACAAACCCCCTTTTGGGAAAAAAAAGTGGCTTTTAAAAAGGCTTTCTCCCTCACAATTTTTTAAAAGGGGCCCGAGAAAATCAAAAATTAATAATTATTTTGGGGCTTCATTTTCCCCTGTGAGATACAGCCAAATTTAAACATGAAACCCTTTGGGAAAAAAAATGTGGCTTCTAAGTGGCAAAACTCCCTCAAATTTTTTAAAAGGCTGAGAAATTTAAATTTTAAATTTTTTTGGGTTTAAGCCCCCTTGGGTTTAAA
Source organism: Phyllomedusa bahiana (assembly GCA_025379985.1). NCBI lineage: Eukaryota > Metazoa > Chordata > Amphibia > Anura > Hylidae > Phyllomedusa > Phyllomedusa bahiana. The sequence continues at coordinate 1,648 of JAODAL010062539.1, read as the reverse complement.
AAGCAGCCCAAAACTACAGGGGCCTTTAAAAAAAAAAAAATGTTTCCCAAAAAACAATTTTGTACTTCCCCAAAAGGGCCCCAAAGGGCTTAAGGGTTTATGCTTTTAAAATTTTTGGGGGGATTTTTTTTGTTTTAACCCCTAGCATATCTAAAAAGATTCCCCATTTTAAAAAAAGTTGTTTCCTTAAAAGAAAATTTGTTTTTCACAATTGTCAAAAGTGGCTCATGGGGCATGTTAGAAATTTTTTTGGGGCATTTTTTCTGGGGGACATGTTTAAAAAGGGCTGGAGGGGGAACCCCTTACCACCGCAAAACGATGGCGGGAAGCCCACACCAGGGGGGTTGAATCTAAAAAGGGTTTCCCGGGTTTTTACCAGAGCCCCCCCGCAAAAACGGGATGGGCGCTGCCCGGCCGGGAATTTTCCCCCAGGTTCACAAAAAACGGGGGGGCTTTCCTGCGGTGGGGGCCAAGGTTTGGCGAGGTTAAAAGGGAAACGGCAGAAAAAGGCTCGAAAACGGGGACAAAGGCCCAAAAAGGTCCCGGCAAAAAGGGGGGCTGAAGTTCGTGAACGTAGAAAAGGGCCCGGGAAAGGGCAAAGGGGAGGCTGCAAGGTTCGTGTTTGGGAAACGTAAACAAATGGGTTTTGGGACAAAAAAACCGGAGGGCAAGAAAGGCTTTTCTGGAAAGCCTTTTTAATAGGCATGTGCCCTAAAAAACCGGGAAAGGGCCCCTGGGAAAGAGGCCCGGGGGGAAAAAAAGGGGCATTTCCCCCGGGAAGTGGCCAAATTTCCGGCGCACTTGTCCCTTTAAAAACTAGGGTGCCGGCGCCCCGCGCTCCCCAAAGGGGGGGCGCTGCGGGACCCGAGGGGAAAACCCAAACGGACGGGGGAGGACGTGGCCCCGGGGAATTCCCCCGGGGGAAACCCCGGCAGCGGGAAAGAGCCCGGGCCCCGGAAACCCAAGGTGCGGGGGCCCGGGGGGGGCCCCTCAGAGTGGGCAACGGATGTGCCTGCGACCCTGGGACGAGGGGCCCCAGGGGCATCCGTGACAACAAAGCAGCTATACAAAGGGGGCCTATTATAAAAAAAAAAATTTTTTCTAACAGACAATTTTTTTCCTCACAATTGTCAAGAGGGCCCCCAAGGGGGGATGGGTGTTTAGAAAAAAGGAAAAGGGAAGGAAAACTTTTTTAATGGACACAAAAGGGAAAAAGGGCTGTTTTTTCAAGATCTTTAAAAACCCAACAATCCCGTAAAAGAGACAACCCATTTTAATTTTAAAAATTAAAAAAGGGGAAACAAAGACATGGGGGTTCCAAACCAAAATTTTAAAAAAAAAAGTGGTTTTCTAAATTAAAAATACTAAAAAAAATTGCAAAAGTTTCAAAATAGCTTGGGGAAAAAAAAATTCCCCAAAAATTTTAAAAAAGGGAGGGTACAGGAAAAACTTGAAAACCCAAAAGAAAGGGTTTTTTCAGAAGGGCAAAGGAGTATTGGGGCACAAAACAGAGAACAAAGAACCGAAACAAAATTTTCCCCCAGCACGTTTTAGTAAAAAAGAAAAAAATTCCAAAAAAAGGGCACCGGGGGGGAACAGGGGGCGTTAACCCAACCCTATTTCCCAAAATTTAAAACTCAATTGGGTC
>JAODAL010062538.1:0-19702 GCA_025379985.1 Phyllomedusa bahiana | reverse complement strand
ACAGGTTAGTAAATGTCCAGTGAAACTAAAATGGTGGTTGAAAGACTCCTTCTTCCGGCACTTTTTAAATGTGGGGGTCATGCAGGTTTGGGGCTCATGCTGTGGCCCAGGACAGGTATACACAATAATTACTTTCAATTTGATGGAGAATATTATTTACAGAATGTGGGAGTACCCATGGGAGCCACTGCTTCGCCCTCATTGGCGAACCTGTTCATGGCTTGGTGGGAACAGAGGACCATCTATGATTTCAGGAATCCCTTTGCTGATGGCATACTCTGGTATGGGCGCTACATCGACGACCTCTTGCTCGTTTGGGGTCGCGATGTGGCGTCCATACCGGAGTTTATTACATTCATTAATGATAATGCTATCAACCTCCAATTTACGTATGTGGCAGAACATTCTACTATTTCTTTCCTTGATTTACAGCTCACAGGAAATACCATGCAACAAAAAGTAACTACCAACATATACAGAAAACCCTCTAGTGGAAATACTGTGCTTAGGGCAGACAGCTGCCACCCTAATCATACCATAAATTCCATACCTTATGGAGAATTAAATAGAGCAAGGAGGATATGCAGTGAGGAACACAATTATAAACAACAAGCTGAGATCATAGAAAAGAGACTAAAAACTAGAGGTTATACAAAAAAACAAATAGACCTTGCTAAGGATAAAATGAAAGGAAAAACACATGAATCACAATTAATAACAAAAAAAACAAAAAATAACAAAAGCGGTAATAGACATAAAGTTACTTACGTTACAGCTTATAGTGAAGAATTTGATCTAATAAAAAAAGTGTTCTTCCGAAACATTAATATCCTTAGACAGGACCCTATACTTGCCAATATAATAGATGAAGGAATAAACATGGTGGCTAAACGCAACAAAACACTTGGGGATTATATTTCTCCTAGTAATTTTTCCAGTAAAAAACGATCAGAAACCTGGTTAGATCTCAAAGGTAATTATATGTGTGGAAAAAGGTTATGCAAGGTATGCCAATACATGGATAAGACAGAGTACTTGGTCGGTCAAACATATAAGAAGTATAAAATAAATAGTTTTATTAACTGTGATACCGATCATTTGGTTTATCTTATTCACTGTACATCATGCAATAAATCCTATGTAGGTAGTAGCATTCGAAAAATGAGGATAAGAATACATGAACACCTTGCGGGAATTAGAAAAATGCAAAGCACTCATTCCGGAGCAGTAAGACATTTTGTGGAGGCACACGCAGGCGCACTCAACAGTTTCAAATGTTGTGGAATAGAACGAATTGATCGTCCACACAATGGTGGAGACTGGGAACATCGAGTGCGCCTGCGTGAGGCCTTCTGGATCCATGAATTGGAGTCCAGGGTCCCGACAGGTCTTAATAATAGAAATGATTTATCTTATATATACTGATATTATTTATAAATAGTCTTATTGCAATGGGTAGTAAATACAGGTAAAAGACATTATATCTATAACTATAATTGGATGTCGATTGCTTCTAGTATATATATGTGTGTTTTTTTTTCTTTTTAAAAAAAGAGGAAAGGATATGACGTGTACACACACGTGACACCTCAATTACTATTTTAATGGACACATAGACGTATGTTTGTATACCGTGAACAAGGGCAAAAATCTACTATGCCTGAAACGCGTAGGTTTTAACTGTTTGTCTTGTTAGTACCGCCTGCACTTTTGTATATGTGAAATAAATTGGAATTATATTTTTCACCAACCACGCTGGATCCATTCCTATTTTTGCAGGACAGGTATAGTCAATGTCCAGTGAAACTAAAATGGTGGTTGAAAGACTCCTTTTTTTTGCACTTTTTAAAAGGGGGTCATGCAGGTTTGGGGGTCAGCTGTGGCCCGGAAGGGAAAGCAATGTCCAGTGAAACTAAAATGGTGGTTTAAAGACTCCTTTTTTTCCCGGACTTTTTAAAATGTGGGGGTCATGCAGGTTTGGGGCTCAGCTTGGCCCGGACAGGTAAATAATGTCCGTGAAACTAAAATGGTGGTTGAAAGACCCTTTTTTTCCGGCACTTTTTAAAGTGGGGGTCATGCAGGTTTGGGACTCATGCTGTGGCCCGGACAGGGAAAGTCAATGTCCAGTTCAACTAAATGGTGGTTTAAAGACCCTTTTTTCCCCGCACTTTTTAATGTGGGGGTCATGCGGTTTGGGGCTCATCTTGACCAAGGGCAGGTATATCAATGTCCAGTGAAACTAAAATGGTGTTGAAGACTTCCTTTTTTTGGCACTTTTTAAAAGTGGGGGTCATGCAGGTTTTTGGGGGTCATGCTGTGGCCCAGGAAGTATATCAATGTCCAGTGAAACAAAATGGGGTTTTGAAAAACTCCTTTTTCCGGCATTTTTAAATGTGGGGCATGAGGGTTTGGGGCTCATGCTGTGGGCCCCGGACAGGTATAGTCAATTCCATGAAAATAAAATGGTGTTGAAAGACTCCTTTTTTCCGGCACTTTTTAAAAGTGGGGGGCATCAGGGTTTTGGGGCTCATGCTGCGTTCCAGGACAGGGGGTATTCAATGTCCAGTTCAAGAAAAATTTTGGAGGGGTTCAAATCTTTACTGCCTTTTTTTGGCACATTTAATTTGGGGGTGATGCAGGTTAAAGGGGTCATGCTGGGGTACAAGACGGGATGTAAAAGGTGTTGCTTTTTTCTGTCTTTTTTTATACCCTTTAAGTTTTGGTGCCTAAAAATTATAGGTATCCATTTGATTTGTTTTTAAAGGTTTTAAAATTTCCACTTCTCCAGCCCTGATGGGTAAAAAATAAAGGGTTGTTGTTGCTCTCCCATAGATTTTAAATGGCCCAAGGGGAAATGATCGATTTATCCCCAAACAAAACCCCCCCTTATCGATGGGGGGGCCAACTTTTCGACAAACGACCGATGTCGATAGTCAACGTAATAGCTCAACACTACATATCACCCCTTCAGCAACCCTTAAAATAGATAAATACAACACAGCAGATCTCCTAAATTAAGGCAGCAGCGGGACATACAGTAGAGGCAGCAGCATAACACACAGCAGGGGCAGCAGCATAACACACAGCAGGGGGGCAGAAAGATAAACACACCCACGGGAGACACAGGGGGACACACAGAAAGAGGCGGGGCAGGGGGAACACACTGCGAGGAAGCAGCGTACCCCAACATTGGGGGCACAGCAGAACACATAGCAGAGGCAGCCGCGGGACACACAGTAGAGGCAGCAGCAGGATACACTTAAAATGCACCCACAAAACACACCCAAGGGCCAGGGCAGAAAGCAAAAACACAGCGGGGGCAGCAGCGGGAAACACACAGCAGAGACAGCATGGGGAAAAACACTGCAGAGGCGGGCAGAAAGGATACACAGCAGGGGCAGCAGCAGGACACACAGCAGAGGCAGCAGCAGGATACACAGCAGTGGCAGCAGCGGGGATACCCCGGGAGAGACAACGCGGCCCACATAAGAGGCAGCCGCGGAAAACCAAAAAGCAAAAGGGCAGCAGGGGGTAAAACAGTAAGGCAGCACATAACACAAAACCGGCCCGAAGAAAGCATAACACACAGCAGGGGCAGCAGCAGGACACACAGCAGAGACAGAAGAGGGACACACTGCAGGGGGCACATTGGGGGAAAACACACAGAAGGGGCAGAAGCAGGATACAAAACCCGGGAGGCAGAAAGCAGGAAACACACCCAAGGGCACCCAGCGGGAAACACAGCATAGGCAGCAGCAGGAAACACAGCAAGGCACAAAAGGAAAACACAACAAGACAGCAGGGGGAAAACATGGGCGAAGGCAGCAGCGGGAACACACAGGGCATGGGGGGAAACACGGGAAAGGGGCAGAAAGGGGGGACCATAGCAAGGCACACGGACACACACAGGGGAAAGCCGTGGGACACAAAATGGGGGGCACAGCAGGATACACAGCAGGGGAAGCAGCAGGTTACACAGCAGAGGAAACACCCGGGAAACATACCCGAGGCACCAGCGGCCCACATAGCGGGAGGCAGCAGGGACAAAATACAGGGGGCAGCAGCAACACCCCAAAAAAGGCAGACGGGGGAAACAACACAGCAGGGCAGCGCAGGATACACACAGGGGAAGCAGCGGGAACACACAAAAGGCAGCAAAAGGATACACACAGAGGCAACAGGGGACACCAGCAGGGCAGAAAGCATGATACACAGCAGAAAACAGCAGGGGGAAACAAAATAGAAAGGGGCCCGCAGCGGGTTACACAGCAGGGCGCACCCGGGACCCCAGACATGGGGCCCAACAGCGGGACACACAGCAGAGGCAGCCGCGGGACACACAGCAGGGGCAGCAGCAGGATAAAACAGCAAGGCAGAAACGGGAAAAAAACACCCCGGGGGCCAGCACAGGGATACACACCCAGAGGAACCAGCCAGGATACACAAGGCAAAGCAGAAAAGCGGGAAACCCAAAACTCAGGGGCCCAGCAGAAAAGGACACAAGCAAGGCAGCCGCGGGGAAACACAGAGAGGCAGCAAAAAGGGGTTTACAAGCAGGAGAACAGAAACGGGACACATAGCAGGGGGCAGGCACGGGCCCACACAAAAGAGGCCCCCGCGGGAACACCCCGCAGAGGCAGCAGCAGGATACACAGCAGGGGCAGCAGCGGGAAACACAGCAAAAGGCCACCAAGGGGCCCACAAAGCAGGGGCCCCCCAGCAGCAGGGACACACAGCAGAGGCAGCCGCGGGAAACACAGCAGGGGCAGCCAGCAGAATCCCACAGCAGGGGCCCAAGCAGGGCCAATCCCAAAAGGCTGGGGGCCCCCAAGCGGACACACGGGCAGAGGCGCACCCCAGTTAAACAGCAGAGGCAGTAAGCAAGGAAAATTACACAAAAGGGGAAAGCAGGGGGAAAAAAAAAAAAGCGGGGCCCGGGAAAAGCAGGATAAAACACCCCAAAAACACCCAGGGGGAAAACATAAAAAGAGGCGCCGCGGGACAAAACAGCAAAAGGCACAAAAGGATAAACATTTAAAAAAGGCAGAAAAGGCATAACACAAAACAGGGCACCAGCAAAACACCCCACAGGGGCACCCAGCAAAACCACCAGCAGGGGACAGCAGAGGGACCACGGGCAAGGCACCCCGGGGGGACCCCCCAGCAGAGGGAAAGCAGCGGGAAACACACAGTGGGGGCCCCACAGCAAAATACACACCCGGTGAAAGCAGCAGGAAAAAAAAAAACCTGAGGGCAGAAACCCCGGGAAACAAGCAGAGGTAGCAGCAGAACCGGGCAGGGGCCAGAAGCAGGCTCACAGCAGTGGCAGCAGAAAGGATAAAACCAGAAAAGAAACAGGGGGACACTTAGCGGGCAGCCGCGGGGACAAAACAGCAGAGGCAGGCTGGGGATACACAGTAGGGGCACCCAGCAAAAAACCACAAAAGCAGGGGCACGGGCATAACACCCAGCGGGGGCTCAGGGGGCAAAACACACAGCGGGGGCACAGCGGGAAACACAAAGCGGGAGACAGCAGAGGGACACATCCCAAGGGCAGCAGCGGGACAAAAGGGAAGGGGGCGGGAAGGGCAGGATAACCCCGAGGCACCCAGCGGGGGAAAACCAGCAGAGGCACCCGGGGAAAAAAACCAGCAGGGGCAGCAGCAGGAAAAAAAAACAAAAAAGGGGAACAAAACAGAAAACAGAGCGGGGACACACAGCAGAGGCAGCAGCAGGATACACAGCAGGGGCAGCAGCGGGAAACACAGCAGAGGCAGCAGCGGGACACATAGCAGAGGCAGCAGCGGGACACACAGCAGAGGCAGCCGCGGGACACACAGCAGGGGCAGCAGCAGCGGGGGGATAACCAGCGGGGGGGAAGGGCAGCAGAAAACCGGGCCAGGGGCACAGGGGTAAACACACCCAGAGGCAGCAGCAGGAAACGGGCATGGGGCAGCAGCGGGTAAAAACAAAAAAAAAAAAAAAAGCAAAAAAAAGGGCAGCAGGGGGGACACATAGCAGAGGCAGCAGCAGGACACACAGCAGAGGCAGCCGCGGGACACACAGCAGGGGCAGCAGCAGGATACACAGCAGGGGCAGCAGCAGGATACACAGCAGAGGCAGCAGCGGGACACACAGCAGAGGCAGCAGCAGGAATCAGAAAGGCAGCACAGAAAAACAGAAAAGGGGCGCAGCAGGTTACAACACCCGGGGCAACCCGGGAAAACCCAAAAAAAGCGGGAGGCAGAAAGAAAGGATAAACAGCAGGCCCAGCAGGGGGAAACCCCAATAGCAGAGGCAGCCGGGACCACAACCAGGGGAGCCGAGGATACAAAAGCAGAGGCAACAGCAGACACCCCAAGCAGCCCCCGAGCAGCAGGATACACAGCAGAGGCAGCAGCAGGATACACAGCAGAGGCAGCAGCGGGACACACAGCAGAGGCAGCAGCAGGATACACAGCAGAGGCAGCAGCAGGACACACAGCAGAGGCAGCAGCAGGACACACAGCAGAGGCAGCAGCGGGAAACACAGCAGGGGCAGAAAGGCCGGGAAAACCAGCAGGCATGCAGCAGGATACACACCCAAAGGCAGCCAGCGGGAAACACAGCAGGGGCAGCAGCAGGATACACAGCAGAGGCAGAAGCAGGATACACAGCAGAGGGCAGAAAGGGGAAAACACATCAAAAGGAAACGGGCGGGGACAACAGCGAGGCGGGCAGCAGGAAACAAGCAGGGCAGCAGAGGATACCCCAAGCAGGGGCCCAGCAGGGGGAAACCAACTTTAGAAAGGGGAGCACAGGACAAACGGGCAAGGCAGCCACGGACACACAGCAGGGGAAGCAGCAGGATACACAGCAGGGGCCACCCACCCGGGGAAACACAGCAAAAGGCAGCAGGGGGAAACACATAGCAGAGGCAGAAAGCGGGACCCCCACAGAAAGGGGCCCAACCCGGGGGACACACAGCAGGGGCAGCAGCATAACACACAGCAGGGGCAGCAGCAGGATACACAGCAGAGGCAGCAGCGGGACACACAGCAGAGGCAGCAGCAGGATACACAGCAGAGGCAGCAGCAGGATACACAGCAGAGGCAGCAGCAGGAAACACAGCAGAGGCAGCAGCAGGATACACAGCAGAGACAGCAGCGGGACACATAGCAGAGGCACCCCGGGGCGGACACCCCACCCAGGGGCCAGCAGCAGGATACCCCAGTAGAACCACCCCACCCATAACAAAACAGCAGGGGAAAGCGCGGAACAAGAAGAGACAGCGGGGGGCCCACATTTCAGGGGCAGAAGCAGGTTTCCCACAACGGAGGCGGCAGCAGGGAAATACCAGCAGAGGGCAGCACCCGGTACAAAAGGGGGCCCGGGGTCCCCCAAGGGGAAAAAAAACCCCCCCGGGGAAAAAGGAGGGGCCCCCCCTTTCAAAAAAACCCCGGGGCCAAACCCGGGGGGGGGGAAAAGGGGGGGGGAAAAAAAGGCCCCACCCCAAAAAGGGGCCAGAAAGGGGAAACAGGGGGGTTTCCCGGGGGTTTCCCGGGCCCCCGGGGGGGGCCCAAAAAAGGGCCCGGGCCCCCGGGGAAAAAAAATTTTTTTTCCCCCCCACAAAAAACCCGGGGGAAACCCCCGGGGGGGAAAAAAAACCCCCCGGGGCCAAACCGGGGCCCCCCGGCCCCACCAAAAAGGGAAAAAGAAGGGCCCCCCAAAAAAAAGGGGGGAAAATTAAAAAACCCCCCGGGGGTTTTAAAAAAGGAAACACAGGGGGGGAAGGGGGAAAAAAAGGGGGGGGAAACCGGTTGGGCCCCGGAAACGAAAAAAGGGGCGGGAAAAAAAGGGGGGGGAAAAAAGGGGAAGGCCCCAAAAAAAAAAGGGGGGAAAAAAGGGGGCCCCCGGGGGCCGGGGGTTGGGGGAAAAAGGGGCCCCCCCCCCAAAACCAAAAAGGGGAAAAGGAAAAAAGGGGGGGAAAAAAAAAAAGCCCCCCCCCGGGGGGGGGGCCCCCCCCAAAAACCCGGGGGGGAAAACCCCGGGGGCCACCCGGAAAAGGGAAGGGCGAAAAAAAAAAAAATTTTTTTGGGGGGAAGGGAAAAAAGGGGTTTTTTTGGGGGAAAAAATCCCCCCGGCAAAACCCCCCCCCCCCCCCCCGGGGGGGGCCGGGGGAAAAAGGGCAAAAAAATCCGGAAAAAAAAAAGGGGGGTTTGGGGGGGGGGAAAAAGGGGGCCCCAAAACCGGGGGGGAAAAAAGGGGGGAAAAAGGGGGGGGGGGAAAAAGCAAAAGGAAAGGGGGGGGAAAAAGGGGGGGGAAAAAAAAGGGGGGAAAAAAGGGGGGCCGGGAGGGGGGGGGGAAAAGGGGGGGGGGGGCCAAAAAACCCAAAAAGGGGAAAAAAAGGGGGAAAAAGGGGGGGGGGGGGGAAAAAAAGGGGGCCCCCCCCCCGGGGGGGGGGGGAAAACCCAGGGGGGGGTTTTAAACCCCCCCCCCGGGGGGGCCCCACGGGGAAAAAGGGGGTTTTCCCGGGGAAAGGGGGGGAAAAAAAAAAAAAAATCCCCGGGGCACGGGGGGGGCGGAAAAAAAAGGGGGGGGGGGGGGAAAAAAAAAAAAAAAAAAAAAAAAAAAAAAAAAAAAAAAACCCCCCCCAAAAAAAAAAGGGGGGGAAAAAAAGGGGGGGCCCCAAAAAAAGGGAGGGGGAGCGGGCCCCAAGCCCCGCGGGGAAAAAAGGGGGGGGAAAAAAAAGGGGCCCCCCTTTTTTGGGCCAGGGGGGGAAAAAGGGGGGCCCCCCCCGGGGGGCCCCGGGGGGGGGGAAAAAAAAAAACCCCCAAAAAAAAAGGGGGGGGGGGAAACCCACCCGGAAAAAGGGGGGAAAAAAGGGGGGGGGGCCCCCCCGGGGCCCCGGGGGGAAAAGGGGGGCCCCCGGGGAAAAGGGGGGGCCCCCCTTTAAAAAAAGGGGGGCCCCCCGGGGAAAAAAAAAAAAGGGGGGGGGGAAAACCCCCCCCCAAAAAGGGACCCCCCAAAAAAGGGGGCCCCCCTTGGGGGCCCCGGGAAAACCCCCGGGGGGGGGGGGCCCCCAAAAGGGGGGGGGAAAAGGTTTTTTTTTGGGCGGGCCCCTAACAGGGGAAATTTTTTCCCCCCCCCCCAAAAAAAAAAAACCCCCGGAAAACCGTTCCCCCCCAAAAAAAAAAAAGGGGGGGAACCCCCCCCAAAAGCAAAAACCCCCCAATTTTTAAAAACCCCGGGGGGGGGGGCCCCCGGGGGGGGGGGCCCCCGGGGGGGGGCCCCCCCCACCCCCCCCCTTTTTAGGGGCCCCCCCCGGGGGCGGAAACCCAAAAGGGGGGGGCCCCCCCCCCCCGGGGGGGGCCCCCGGGGGCCCCCCGGGGGGGGGCCCTTTTGGGGAAGGGGGAAAGGGGGGTTTTTGGGGGGGGGGAAAAAAAAACCCCCCCCCCGGGGGGCGCCCGGGGGGGGGCCCCCCCCGGGGGCCACACCCCCGGGGGGGGGGGGGGTTTCCCCCCCGGGGGGGGGGGCCCCAAAAAAGGGGGGGGGTTTTTCCCCTTTTTTTCGGCCCAAAAGGGGGAAAAAAAAGGGGGAAAAAAGGGGGGGAAAAAGGGGGGGGGGGGGAAAAACACCCCCCCGGGGGGAAAAAAGGGAAAAAAACCCCCCGGGGCCCAAAAAAGGGGGGCCCGGGGCCCCCCCCGGGGGGGGGGGGAAAAAACCCCGGGGAAAAGGGGGAAAAAAGGGGGAAATTTCCCCCGGGGGGAAAAACCCCCCCCCAAAGGGAAAGGGGGGGGCCCCCCGCGAGGGGGGGTTTTTTGGGGGGGGCCCCCCCCCAAAAACCCGGGCCGCGGGGGTTTTCCCGGGAAAAAAATTTTTGGGGGAAAACCCAAAATTAAAGGGAAAGGGGAAAAAAAAAAAAGGGGGGGGGGGAAAGGGGGGGCCCCCCCCTTTTGGGGGGGGGAAAAAAAAAAAGGGGGGGGGGGGGGTTTTTTTTTAAAAAAAAAACCCCCCAAACCAAAAAAAAAAGGGGGGCCCCCCCCCCCCGGGGAAAGGGGGGTTTTTTCCCCCCAAAAATTTGGGAAAAACCAAAAATTTGGGCGCCCCCCCCCCAAAAAAAAAATTTTCCTGGGGGGGGGCCCCCCCGGGGGGGGTTTTTTCCCCCCAAAAAAGGGGGAAAAAAGGGGCCCCCCCTCAAAAAAATTTGTTTTCCCAATATTTTTCCCCCTTTTTGGGGGGGGTTTTGGGGCTGGGGGGCCCCCCCCCTTTTTTTTTTGGGGTTTGGGTTTTTTTTTTTTTTTTTTCCGGGGTTTCTTTCCCCGGGGGTTTTTGGGTTAATTTTTTTTTTTTTTAAAAAAAAAGAAAATTTTTGGGGGGGGGAAAAAAAATTTTTATAAAAAAAAAAAAAAAAAAGGTTTTTTTTTAAAAATTTAGGGAAAAAATTTTAAAACCCCCCAAAGGGGGGGGGTTTTTTTTTGGTTTTTTGGGGGGAAAAAAAAAATTTTTGGAAAAAAAACCAAAATTTTTTTTTTTTTTAATTTTTTTTTTTTTTTTTAAATTTTTTTTTCCCCCTTTTTATAAAAAAAAAACCCCCTTTAAAAAAAAAATTTTTTTTAAAAAAACCCCCCCCAAAAATTTTTTTTTTTTGGGGGAAATTTAAAAAAAGGAATTTTTTTGGGGTTTTTGAAAAGGGGCCCCAAAAACATTTTTTTTTTGGGGGGAAATTTTTAAAAATTTAAATTTGGGGTTTTAAAAAAAGGGGGTTTTTTTTTGGGGGGGGGGGTTTTTTTTAAAAAAATTTTGGGGGTTTTAAAAATTTTTCCCCGGGGAAAAACCCCGGGCCCCCCCAAAAGGAAAAAAAAAAACCCCAAAAATTTTTAAAAAAAAAAAAAATTTTTTTTAAAAATTTTAAAAAATTTTTCCCTTTTTTTTAAAAAAAAAAAAAATTTTTTTAAAATTTCGAAATTGGGGGGGAAAAAAAAAAATTTTTTTTTGGGGGTTTTTTTTGGGGGGGGGGGGGGGGGGGGGGTTTTTTTTATTTTTAGTTTTAAATAAAAAACCCCCTTTTTTTAAAAAAAAAATTTGCCCTATTTGTTTTTTTTTTTGGATTTACTTTAAAAATTTTTTAAAAAACCAAAAAAGGGGTTTTTTTTTTTTTTAAAAAAAATTTTTTTTAAAAAATTTTAAAAAAAAATTTTTTTTTTTAAAAAATTTTTTTTAAAAATTTCCCCCCCCAAAAAAAAAAAATTTTTTTTTTTAAAAAATTTTTTTTTAAAAATTTTTAAAAAAAAAAGGGGGGGGGCCCCCCCCCAAATTTTTTTAAAAAAAATTTTTTTTTTTTAAAAAAAAAATTTTTTTTTTTTTTTCCCCCCTTTTTTTTTTTTTTTTTGGGGAAATTTTTTTTTAAAATTTTTGAATTTTTTTTAAAAAAATTTTGGGAAAAAAAAAAAAACAAAACTAAAAAAAAGGGGCCTTTTTTTTTGGGTTTAAAACCCCCCAAAGGAAAAAAAAAAAAAAAAAATTTTTTTGGGAAAAAAAATTTTTTTTAAAAAAAAGGGGGGAAAAAAAAGGAAAAGGGAAAAAAAGGGGAAAGGGGAAAGGGTTTAAAAAAAATTTTTAAAATTTTTGGAAAAAAAAAAGGGGGCCCCCCTTTTTTTTTTTTTAAAAATTTTTTCCCCAAAATTTTTAAAAAAATTTTTTTTTTTAAAAAAAAAGGGTTTTTTCCCCAATTTTTTTTTTTAAATTTTTTTTTTTAAAATTTTTTTAAAAAACCCGTTTTAAAAAATTTTTTTTTTTTTCCCCCCAAAAAAAAATTTAAAATTCCCAAAAAAAAAAAAATTTTTAAAAATTTTTTTTTAAAATTTTTAAAAAAATTAAAAAAAAATTTTAAAAAAAAAATTTTTTTTAATTCCCCAAATTTTTTTTTTAAAAAAAAAATTTTTTAAAAGGGGGGTTTTTAAAAATTTTTTTTTTAAAAGGGAAATTTAAAAATTTCCCCTTTTTTGGTTGGAATTTTTTTTTTTTGGGCCCCCTTTTTTGGATTTTTTAAATTTAAAATTTTGGGGTTTTTCCCCTTTTTTTTTAAAAAATTTGTTGGGGGGGGTTTTTTAAAAATTTTTTTTGGTTTTTTTTTGGGGGTTTTTAAAAAAACCCCTTTTTTTTTTGGGTTTAAACCTTTTCCCCCCAAATTTTAAAAATTTTGGAAAATTTTTTTTTTTAAAAAAAAAAATTTTTAAAAAAATTTTTTTTTTTGGGAAAACCAAAAAAAAAAAATTTTTAAAAAATTTTTTTTAAAAAAAATTAAAAAAATTTTTTGGGGAAACCCCCAAACCCTGAAAAGGGTAAAAATTTTTAAAAAAAAAAACCCCCCCCTTTTTTTTTAAAAAAAAAATTTTTCCCCAAAAACCCCCCAAAAAAAAAACCCTTTGGAAACCTTTTTTTTTTTGGGGGGGGAAAATTTCCCCCGGGAAAATTTTTTTTAAAACGGGCCCCCCCCTTTTTTTTTTTTTTGGGGGGGGCCCCCCCCCCCCCAAAGGGGCCCCCCCCTTTTTTAAAAATTTTTTTGCAATTTAAACCCCCCAAATTTTAAAATTTTTTAAAAATTTTTTAAAAAAACCCCCCAAAAAGGGGGGAAAAAAAAAATTTTTTGGGGGGGTTCCAAAGGGTTTTTTTTCCAAAAGACACTTTTGGCATGTTTTTCTCAGTATCTAACATGAAATCAGAATAAACCTTAACCATTTTAGGTCAATTAGGATTACCACAATTATTTATATTTGCCAAATGCCACAATAATGAGAGGGAAATAATTTTTTAAATACATTTTTTATTACTTTATGCAGAGTCAAAAGTTTACACACATTTCATTAGAATTTGGTAGCATTGCTCTTAAACTGTATGACTTGGGTCAAACGTTCTGGATCCTTCCACAAGCTTCTCACAATAGTTGGTAGGAATTTTGACCTATTCCTCCTGACAGAACTGGTATCACTGAGCCATGTTCGTAGGTTGCCTTGCTTGCACCTGCCTTTTCAACTTTGCCCATACATTTTCAGTAGAATTGAGATCAGGGCTTTGTGATAGCCACTCCAAAATATTGACTTGGTTATCCTTGATTAAGCCACTTTGTAACCAGTTTGGCAGTATGCTTCTGGTCATTGTCCATTTGGAAGACCCATTTCCACCCAAACTTTAATTTCATGGCTGATGTCTTGAGATCAAAAAAACTAAGCACTACTTTAGATACAAGCACCAGGTGTTTCAGGGAACAAGCTACACAAAGATCGTCTGAGGAAATGTCCTGCTACAATCCTCTAATAAAGATAAAAAATGCATATATATAAAAGACAATTGCACTCTGTTCGCTGTATAAGGTACCAATTTGATTCACCACAAGCAGTCCCCAAATAATAAAACTCCAAAGTTTGCAACCTCTATACAATTGGTGTAAAACAAACTTATGAAGCATGAAAGAGATCGTTATTCTCTGAAACGCATAGGTCTTGTATGCCTGCTCGGCTTTCATTAGTTACAGCCTGAGTGACGTCACTCTAGTCTGTAAGCCAGTATGTGTGGATACCGCACGCTGCCGGCCGGTGGCGTATCAGAGCTGAACACACCACACTGTATATATTTTTCATTTATTATTTCTGACAAATCCACCAACTGAAGATTGAGTTGGACAAGAAACCTGGATTAGTGCGAGGATCCTGGCTTATGTGAGCACCAATTGAGAATCTCTGGGGAAACGTTTGCACTGTTACAGGTTTGTTTTACACTAATTGCATGGGGGTTGCAAACTTTGGAGTTTTATTATTTGGGGACTGCATGTGGTGAATCAAATTGGTACCTTATACAGCGAGCAGTGCGCAATAGTCTTTTATATATATATACACTTTTCATGTCTTGAGATGTTGCTTCAGTATTGCCACTTAATCTTCTTTCCTCATGATGCCTTCTATTTTGTGAAGTGCACCAGTCCCTTCTGCAGCAAAACAACCCCACAACATGATCCTGCCACCCCCGTGTTTCACAGTTGGGATGGTGTTCTTAGGCTTCCGAGCTTCTCCTTTTTTCCTCCAAACATAACGATGGTCATTATATCTAAAAAGTTAAATTTTAGTTTCGTCAGAATAGAGGACATGTCTCCAATAATGTAGGTCTTTGTTCCTGTGTGAATTTGCAAACATTAATTTGGCTTTTATATGTTTATTTTGGAGTAATGGCTTCTTCCTGGCAGAGTAACCTTTCAGCCCATGTTGATACAGTTCTCGTTTCACTGTGGATAATGACATAATTTTACCAGCTTCCACCAGCATCTTTACAAGGTCTTTTGTTTTGTTGGCTTGTTATGCACATGTCGGACCAAAGCACGTTCATCTCTAAGACACAGAACCAATCTCCTTCCTGAGCAGTATGATGGCTGGACATTCCCATCTTGTTTGTACTTGCGTATAATTGTTTGTACAGAAGAACGTTGCACCTTCAGGTATCTGAAAATTGCACCCAAGGATGATCCAGACTTGTGCAAGCACACAATTTTCTTCCTGATATCAAAGACATAACATTATCATATGGGCTGTCCAAAATTGTTTAAAGGCATAGTTATCCTAGTGTATGTAAACTTTTGACTTTGCAGAAAGTAATAAAAATGCCTTAAAAATTCTCTCTCTCAGTATTCTGGCATTTGGCAAATATAAATAATTTTGGTTCATAATTGTCCTGAAACGGGTAAGGTTTATTCTGAATTCATGTCAGATAGTGAGAACAACATGCATATGTGTCTTTTAATATAGTGTATGTAAATTTCTGTTTTCATCTGTAGATGTATTAGACATGTCTTAGTTCTTCAGTCTTAAGTAAAGTTGTTCAAAATTTACTAAAGATGAATTTATTAATTATTGTTACTTATCTAAAGGTATTTTAGCCCACCTATTCCCTTATCGGTTGGCTTTTGTCCCTCCAATTCCTAATCACTGTTAATACACAGTGTTTGTACATATGGCGACTGGGATGTGAGATGATTGCTGTAACTTTTTATTACTTAATTTCTAGTATCCT
The DNA here is from genome assembly GCA_025379985.1 of Phyllomedusa bahiana. Lineage (NCBI taxonomy): Eukaryota > Metazoa > Chordata > Amphibia > Anura > Hylidae > Phyllomedusa > Phyllomedusa bahiana. Next base: position 4,663 of record JAODAL010062538.1, on the reverse strand, counting down.
CTAGGACCATTAAAAGTCCTCTAGATTCTTTAAGCCACCTACACAATGAACAATCTGTTTTCTTAATATTCAAAGAACCAAAACAATGGTTAGATAAGTTGTTTTGTTCATTCCTCATTAAATACCTAAATAATTTGAATACCAGGTGATATGCAGCAAATTTATTACTAGTAAAAGCAAAACAACTGATAATGTAAAGTTGACTACTTGTGTAAAGTAGAGTATGTTTATTAAGAAGAAACCAATTGTATTATATGGTTAAACTAACAAATGATATTACAAATTATAATCAAAATGTGAAGTAATGATGATGGTGTTAATGTCGACACACCTCTAAACCAACTTATAAAAATGGATAGGATGTATGGACCAGTAGCGAACCCAACTACAGAGGTAAATGTAGAAACAAGGAATTGCCCAGATTCTTTTTATTAATATTATTTATTTTACAACGCCCTTAGTTCCAGGGCGCTGTACATTTGAGGCAGATACATAAATAACATTGGTCAAACAATTACAAAGTGGCAATAAGTGATGGTCTACAGGTTTCCATAAAATTTCATGTATTTACATCAGATGATAAAAGCGTAACATGGAGCATTACACAAAGAACAAAGAACAAGACACCAGAAAAATGTAATGCTCAAACTTGTGTCTGTTAACCAAAATAAAGAAATTTTGCATCTGAATCAACATGATGTCAAGCATCATTTTTACAACATAATGCGCATATGTCCTGGCAACATGAATTTGGAAACCGGCACAATAAGAACTAAGGGCCACATGTATGAAAACTGGGTAGGTGTAAAATTCACCTTGTTGCCCATACCATCCAATCAGAGCGCCCCTGTCATTTTTCCAGAGCACTATATGAAATGAAATGGGCCCTCTGATTGGCCGCTATGGGCAACAAAGTGAATTTTAGACCTAGACAGTTTTCATACATATGGCCCTAAATCGCGGGCTTAGGGTGACGATAATCCCATGGTTATTTGTTCTACCAACAGCCTATTGGTTGTTTATTTAGTATCATGTGGAATCCTCCTCAATCTTGCTTTCTAAATGTTGAACATATGTAATCTTTGTACTTTCTGTCACTGTGTACAGTGATAACGAATATGTTAGTTCTACATCACATTAATAATAGTAATTACAATGTACTTTTACCAGTCATTATTCTGCTCCATATACAGGACACCTTCTCTTAATTTCTCAAGGTCAACTTTTTAATATCTCCTGTTTGTTGTTAAATATAGTGACCACGTTTTCTACCAGACACTGGACAGCTGTAGAGATAATAACATTTAACTCAAGGTTTAACTATTTGTCAAAGCATTTAAAATACCATTACTGTGTGTGGGCCGGTGATGGCAGCGTAAGCGTCTCTCACACGGCATTTATAAATTTCTGATCAATGCTTCAGATGGCACATCTCTAGCAAAGGCTGTCGTGACATCTTATCAAATGCATAAACAGAGTGTATATCAAATTCTATTTCAGGAGACTCATTTCCAAACCGGACATGTTCTCAACAAGCGTGACCGATAACTCATCACTTGGTTCTATGTTACTAATTCAACTACAAAGTCTAAGGGTACTTTGGCTGCAATCTATGGATCTCTTTGTCAAAAGGTACTGGACCCTCTGGTTGACACTTGTGGTAGATTTATTTTTCTCATTTTGAAGACAGGTATTCATGGTGGTACACCAGTCTCTGCCTAACCACGAGCAGATACAAACCTGTAGACTATCAGACTTTGTAAAGAGGTGTTGGGTGGCGGTGAATTTAATTTTATTTTAGATCCTCCCCATGGATTTTATTTCCTGCAAAGGTCAAACCCTAGTTCCAAGTTGTGTTCCCCAGGGTTGATCAATTTTTTTCAGCCTTGGTGCACTCTTGGAAAAATGAAGAACTTTTACCTCAGGGAATCCCAACTGGATATTTTCTTTTGTTTGTTTACAAAAGACATAAAAACAGCTTAAAACAAGTAATACCCAATACATATAGATCACTTAATAATTTACATTTTTACTTTAAAATGAAACAAAAAGAGAATGACTTTTTAGTATGACGTTTGGACTTTTTCTTACACATGAGCTGAATTTGTGGCCTGATTTTTGACAGACACATTCTCAGTTCGTCTTCATCAGAAAATCCTTTGCTTTTAATGTTCTTCAGGCATGAGAAGTCTTGCTCACAAAGGTTTGATGTGGGAAACTGCAGTAAAATGGTCATGGCTTTTTCCGAGATGGCAGGATATTCTCTGTATTGAAAGCTAGAAAACATCAACTGGTTCTTCACAGAATTTTATCATCAGTATTTAATCACACCTCAGTAAGCTTATATTTTCTTCTTCATGCAAGATAAATTGTGCATTTGACAACTCAACAGCAAAGGGATTTCTAAACCAGTCTTATAACTCTGAAGATAAAAAAGAGAAATAATGCTTTGGGTTCTCTGACAAGTATATACAATGTCTGATTGCTAATGCAATTACTTCTTCAGCAGGAAGACTGTAACAATCAAATTGACTTAAATGGAATCTGTCACCATTATTTTTTACTTATTAAAACAAGACACTGATCCATATTATTTTCTTATTAGCCATTTTAATTTTCTGATTGTAGATTTCTCAATTTGGTTGTCTGTATATGATTCTGGGGAAAGCTTTCTTGCCTGCACTGCTTTTAACAGCAGTTAGAGAGATGCTTTACAGCAGCTTTATGCACATTGGAGTCTGTGGACTGGTCCCATTGACTTCTGTAGGAGAGTTTTCTAGGCATGATCTGTGACCTGGGAAGAGTTCAGTGTGAAGGGAGGGGGAGATGGTGAACTGTGACTATCTCCTATTGTGACTGATGGATCCTGTGTTATCTATACACATTGGTGTCACCTTTCAGTTTAATCCTGCTTGTACTGATAATGAGCAGGCTACTGAAAATCTACCCTAAAAACAGAAGTGTCAACATTGGGGTTTTTTCATTGGGGCGTGATGGACCGTTTTTTATTCAAAAGCCTGCTAATCGCATCCAAAACCCCAAACCCCCAACATGCTCCAACACACAGGGTGTTTTTGGGATTTTTTTTGCTGCGAGAAAGGAAAACTCTATAGTTTTAAATACGGTGTCTACTGCGTCAAGCTTACCAAGAATTGACATATGAATTCTTTGAACGGATCCGAAAGACGCATCACAATGACGCATGTAAAAACACGTATCAGCAATCCCTGAGTTTAACATAAAAACGTGAGTTACACATAAGTCATTTTTCATGATACATTCCCTTTAAAAGAGGAAGAAGGTGTTTCTTTTACATTTTTAGTTGGTTCTTGAAAGCCAAAGATTTGTCTCTGGCGGTGAAAATGTTTATGGTGTTAAGATGTTGATATTTTCTGTCTAGGCAAGCCAATTTTCCCAGAAATGAGCATTTTTCCAAAAAACAAAAGGGGGTTTTATCGCTACAAAGATCATGTCCAGATTAGGGGGGACAGTAAAAAATAAGCACTTTTTATTTTTTTTGATTAACTTCAGTAAATTGGGTTTTAGCAGATATGATTTTTCTGTAAAATCTGTGTCTGTTTATGCTCTGCTGGTCAGGACACCCCCCCGGCCGGACCCTGCCCCCCCCCACACCACAACACACACACGCCCCCTGCACGTGAGGCGGTGAATTTTATTCACCCTTTTGGGGATACACCCCCAGGACGGAAAGCCCCGGGCCATGCCCCCTGCGCTGTGATTGGGTGCCTGCAACTTGTGTTTTCTCCCTCTGAGCTGTTAAAATTATAGGAAAAACAAGGTCTGCTGGGTCTTACACATTCCCCCCTCTATGTGAAGATCTGGGCAATTACTGGGGGTTTTTAAATCAAAATCAAACACAATGTTATAGAGTCTCCTGCCTGTTAACAGGGGGAAGGAAAGGAGGGGAGTGTGATGTCTCATCAGTTAGGCTGACTGTATAAAACCCTTTTAACCAAACTGACCCGAAGCTCTGCAAAAAGGGAAAGCATGAGGAACTGTATGTGTCCTCGCAGACACATAAGAACACTGCAAGGGGCTGTATCTGTTCGACCAAACTCCTTCTGTTCCACGCACAGCAGAGTGATGATGTCACGGGTTTCAGTGGGAAAAGACACGCTCTAGAGGGAAAACGTGCCCCCGGATTCAAATTTAATCTGAGAAATTTTCTAAAGAGCCCAACAGTTTTAAACGATAAAACCCTTTAAAGACTTCTCTTTGATGTTCTTGAAGAATCAAGAAGTTTTTTAAAACCCAAAAACCTTTCCAACCCGTTCACAGTTGGTTGAAGAAAGGTAAGATGATCTTGGTAATGGTTACATTGAGCACCAATAAGGCTTGTTCACCGGTTATTTGGGCTATTTGCGGAGTAATTACTCCCGAAAATTTTCAAATAATGAACATTAGATTAGCATTGATTCACACGAGGTGTATTTCCGCGATGTATTTTTGATCGTAAAAAAATTGACTTATGAGGCTATTTTTAAACGTAAACCCCAAAAAGAAAGAAAGGGAATGATTTACACGCAAAATACTGCCCCACTTTTGGGAAAGTATTTGAAACGATTTCCGGGACGAATTTTGCGGACGTAATTTCTCCGCAAATACGCCCCGAAATAAAGCCCTGGAAAAATAGCCTAACTTT
>JAODAL010062537.1:0-19703 GCA_025379985.1 Phyllomedusa bahiana | reverse complement strand
TAATTTGTGGGAGGGGGGGGGGGCCTATCGGCCCCGGCCCCTAGCGGCCCCCGGGCAAAATGCCCGGTTTGCCCTAGGCGTGGGGCCCTTTTGTAATCATGGCAGTTGGGATCCCGGGGGCGTGCGGCTGTTTTATCCAGGGCCGACCCCCGAATAAAACTCCTGTGCCCGAATCGCGGGCTTAGGCCGTCCCGTGGGTGGAGACCGACAGTCTCTTTTTGTATGGTGTCCGTGGAGCCACATACAGCTGAGGGTTCGGGAGCAGAGAGCGAGCATTCCCTTCTCCGCAGACAGTGTCGGACTGGCTCCCGGGGATCGTTGGATCCTCCGCTAGGCCACTTTTTCCGACACTGTGGGGCCGCGGGGGGGCCCCCTAGCGTGGGGGCCCCCCGCCAGCCCCGTGCGCTCAGCGGGCGCGGCATGAAGTGTTTATCTTTCCCCCTCCCTTTTCCCCCAGTCGACCCCCTCATAGGCTGTGCGGCCGAGGAGCTGCCGGAGGAGCGCCCCGACGCGGCCGTGATACTCTCACGTCCCCAGTGCCCCGGGAGAGGAGGGTTGGCCGGGGGAGGTTAAGGTGGTATTAATGTTGTTTTTTTATGGGGGTTTCCCTCCCGAGTGACCTTAAATTTTATATACCTCCCTGGGTGCCCCAAAATAAACCTCCCTGAGTCCCCCTATATCTATTACCTCCCTGAGGGGCCCTAATCCTGCCCGGGAGTGCCCTTATTCTAAAAATGCCTGAGGACCTATTATTATTTTATTATTTTTTTTTAAGGCCATTGATTCCAGGGCGCTGTACATTTGGGGGGGTTACATACATAACATAAGTCAAACGAGTCATTAATGCAATTGGGCAGCAGGGGAGAGGGCCCCTCCCCGCGAGGGTTTACAATTACAAGGAGGGGGAAAAAAAGGGGACAGGAGGTGAGGGGCAGAATGGTTGCGGAGGAAGTAGTGACACAAGGTTAGTGTAGGTTATAGGCAAAACCTGAAAAAAATGGGTTTTCAGGTTGTTTTGAAGTGGGGAAATGGAGGAGTTGTGGGCAGGGTGTTTGGGGGGGGGGGAGTTCCAGGTGGGGGGAAGAAGGAGAAGTTTTGGGACGGTTTTTTGTGGGGTGTAGGGGGGAGCGGGAGAAGGTCCTGTGAGGGGGGAGATTGGTGGGGGGATATTTGGAAATTAGGGCAGAGATATAAGGAGGGGAGAGGTCATGGGAGAGCTTGTAGGTCATGGTTAGCAGCTTGAAATGAATTCGCTGGGCAAGGGGGAGCCAGTGAAGGGATTGGCAGAGGGGGAGAGGCAGGGAGTTAGCGAGGGGAGAGAGGGTGGATCAGAGTGGGCAGCAGAGTTAAGGTGGATTGGAGGGGAGCGAGGTGCTAGCTGGGAGGCCACAGAGAAGGATGTTGCAGTAGTCGAGGCGGGAGATGCAAGGGCCCTTTGGACCAGCATTTTTGTGGGTTTTCATAGTTGAGGAATGAGGATGGGGAGGAGATGTTTTTTCAGGTGGAGGCGGCAGGCAGAGGGTAAGGGTTTGGAGGTGTGGTTTTGAAAGAAAGAGCGGAGTCTAGGATTACCCAAGACAGGGGGACTTGTGGGACGGGGGGAAAGTGTAGAGCCTTTTGACTGAGATAGAGAGATCAGGGGAGGGGTAAGGTTGGATGGTGGAAAGATGATGAGTTCTGTTTTCTCCACATTTAGTTTTAGGAGACGTGATGAGAAGAAGGAAGAAATGGAGGGACAGCAGTCAGGGATCCGGGGGAGTAGAGAAGTGACATCTGGGCCGGAGATGTAGAGTTGGGTATCTCAGCATACGGTGGTAATGAAACCCATGTGAGGCTATGAGCTGACCCAGGCCAAGAGTGTAAGAGAGAAGATTAGTGGGCCAGGACTGCCCCTTTTGGGGGACACCAACAGAGGAGTGGCCGGGGGGAGGAGGTGGAGCGAGAATGAGAGACGCTGAAAAGTCCGATCATTTGAGGTACGAAGAGATCCAGGAAAGAGCCAAGTCCGTGATGCGGGGAGGGAGGGGAGGATTTGTTGCAGGAGGGAATGGTCGACGTGTCAAAGGAGAGGACAGGTCAAGAGGAGGAGCACAGAGTAGTGGCAAAGGGCTTTAGCAGTTTTCTAGGTCATTGCTGACCTTGGTTAGGGCGGTTTTGTTAGAGTGGTGGGGTGGGAAACCAGATTGTAGTGGGTCAAGAAGAGAGTTGGAGGAGAGGTGGGAGGACAGCTGAAGATAGACGTGCTGCTCGAGGATACCTGGGGCCTAGCAACAGCCTACTTAGCTACCTGTAGCCTACCCACAGTCTACTTATCTACCTGGGGGTTGCCTACCTAATTGGGCCCAAACTACTGCCTACCTAGGGTCAAACTGCCTACCTACCTGTAACCTACCTACTTAGGACCAATCTATCTACCTACCTGGGGCCTAAGTACTGCCTACCTACCTAGTACCAATGTACCTACCTACCTATGGCCTATCTACCTGAGGCCTAACTGTTGCCTACCTACCTACCTACCTACCTGAAGCCTGCCAACCTACCTAACTAAGGCCTACCAACCTATTTAATGGGGGTTTACCTTCCTAGTAATATGAATCTGAGGGGTAAAGGCCTTAACTGTAGCAAAAGCTTCAGGGGGTTAGTCATCTGTTCCTCCACACCCTTATAGGAGACTGTTCCTCTAAGCTATGGGGGGCAGGGAATGAGGTGCTGGAAAAGTGAAGATTCTAAGATATTTGTATCCAAATCTGCAGGGATGAGTGGGGGGCCGGAATTTGTCATCAGGGCCGGACTGGGAATAAAAATCAGCCCTGGCACTAAGCCCCCAGCAGCCCACATACAATATCCGCTTAAAAAATGTCCCTTGTTCTCGCACCTCGCCACTGTCTAAAATAAACTACACTATAAAGGTGCTTTCACACGGAGCGTTTTTGGTGCATTTTTGATGGGTTTTCGGTGCGGTTTTGTGCAGAAAGGCAGAGCAGTTAATGCTGAACATTTCTCCACAAAAAACGCATCAAAAAATGCACCAAAACCGCTCCGTGTGAGAGCCCCCTACACACAAGCAAGAGAGAAACAGTGGTGCAGAGAAACCTCATAAACAGAGTCAGGTGTGCCCCTGCTTTAAATTCAGGGACAACCCCAACATGACACTACATAAGCACCAACATAACCTACAACCAATCAAAATCCCCAGTGTCAGGTCACATCACAGAATACAGCATGATTCATCACAGAAGTAAAATTCCCTGACATCAGGGACTCACAGGAGACGTCATCTCTGATGGAGTTTTTCTTCTTCTCTTTTCTTCTCCTTCTGGCCCAAACCTCCTGACGCTTCCCTTGTTGTTCCCTTCCATTTCTTCTCTGTTCGGTTACAGCATGCAGTGTCTTTTTCTAGTGGTCACTACTCGTCCTGTAGAATTTAAAAAAAAATAATCTTAGACTCCTCTTTTTCCCAGCACTTTCCTATAAATTTCCCCCAAAACAGGGGTCTGTTAGACCCTAAAAATTAGAAAGTAAAAAATGTAAGATAAGTGGCATGTAAAAAAGGTAGCCCCCCCATTAGGCAGGCAGGGCCAGTTATGTAGGCAGGCAGGGACAGTATACAGGCAGGGACAGTTTTACAGGCAGACGGGGCCAGTATACAGGCAGACAGGGCCAGTATACAGGCAGACAAAAGCCACTTATAGGCAGACAGGGACAGTATATAGGCAGGAGGACAGTGTATAGGCAGCCAGGGGCAGTGTATAGGAAGGCAGGGTATTATAGGAGCCAAGCATTTGTATAGGTAGGCAGCCAGGGCAGGGGCAGTATATAGCCAGGGCAGGGGCAGTATATAGCCAAGGCAGGGCTATTATAGGCAGCCAGGGCAGGGGCAGTATATAGCCAGGGCAGGGGCAGTATAGGCAGCTAGGGCAGGGGCAGTATATAGCCAGGGCAGGGGCAGTTTAGGCAGCTAGGGCTGGGGCAGTATATAGCCAGGGCAGGGCAGGGTCAGTATATAGCCAGGGCAGGGCAGTATAGGCAGGCGAGGGTCAGTATATAGCCAGGGCAGGGCAGTATAGGAGCTAGGGCGAGGGGCAGTATATACCCAGGGCAGGGGCTGTTTAGGCATCTCGGGCAGGGGCAGTATATAGCCAGGGCAGGGGCAGAATATAGCCAGGGCAGGGGCAGTATAGGCAGCTAGGGCAGGGGCAGTATATAGCCCAGGGCAGGGGGGGGCAGTATAGGCAGCAGGGCAGGGCAGTATATAGCCAGGGCAGGGGCAGGGGCAGTATATAGCAGGGCAGGGGCAGTTTATAGCCGGGCAGGGGCAAGTATAGCCAGGGCAGAGCAGGGGCAGTATAGGGGCCGGGTCAGTATTAGGCCAGGGCCAGGGGCCGTATAGGCAGCTACGGCAGGGGCAGTTATATAGCCAGGGCAGGGGTGCAGGTATATAGCGCAGGGCGAGATGGGCAGTATAGGCAGCTAGGGAGGGGCAGTATTTAGCCAGGGCTGGGGCAGTATAGGCAGCTAGGGCAGGGGCAGTATATAGCCAGGGCAGGGGGATTATAGGCAGCCAGGGCAGGGGCATTTATAGGCAGCCAGAGCAGGGGCAGTATATAGCCAGGGCAGGGCAGGGGCAGTAAAGGCAGCCAGGGCAGGGGCAGTATATAGCCAGGGAGGGGGACAGTATAGGCAGCAGGGCAGGGGCAGTATATAGCCAGGGCAGGGCAGGGGCAGTATATAGCCAGGGCAGGGGCAGTATATAGCCAGGGCAGGGGCAGTATAGGCAGCCAGGGCAGGGGCAGTATAGGCAGCTAGGGCAGGGGCAGTATATAGCCAGGGCAGGGGCAGGGGCAGTTTAGGCAGCCAGGGAAAGGGTGCAGTATTTTAGCCGGGCAGGGGGAGTATAGGCACCCAGCGCAGGGGCAGTATAGGGGCAGCTAGGGCAGGGCAGTATATGCGGCAGGGCAGGGCAGGAGCAGTATAGGCAGCCAGAGCAGGGGCAGTATATAGTCAGGGCAGGGCAGGGGCAGTATAGGCAGCAAGGGCAGGGGCAGTATATAGCCAGGGCAGGGGCAGTATAGGAGCAGGGCAGGGGCAGTATATGCAGCAGGGCCAGGGTCAGGTATAGGCCCAGCCAGGGGCAGGGGATATAGCCAGGGCAGGGGCAGTATATAGCCAGGGAGGGCAGGGGCAGTATAGGCACCCAGGGCGGGGGCAGTAAAAGGGCCCAGTAGGGCAGGGGCAGTATAGGCAGCCAGGGAGGGGCAGTAATTAGGCGGGGGGGGGCAGGGCAGGAGCAGTATAGGCACCCAGGCAGGGGAGTATAGCCAGGGCAGGGGCAGTATGGGGCACCCAGGGGGGGGGCAGTATAGGCAGTAGGGCAGGGCAGTATATAGCAGGGCAGGGCAGGAGCAGTAAGGCAGCCAGGGGCGGGGCAGTATATAGCCAGGGCAGGGCAGGGGCAGTATAGGCAGCCAGGGCAGGGGCAGTATATAGCCAGGGCAGGGGCAGTATAGGCAGCCAGGGCAGGGGCAGTATATGCAGCCAGGGCAGGGTCAGTATAGGCAGCCAGGGCAGGGGCAGTATATAGCCAGGGCAGGGGCAGTATAAAAGCCGAGGCAGGGGCAGGGGAGTATAGGCACCCAGGGCAGGGGCAGGTAGAGGTAGTAGGGAGGGGCAGATAGGCAGCCAGGGCAGGGGCAGTATAGGCAGCTAGGGCAGGGGCAGTATAGGCAGCCAGGGCAGGGGCAGTATATAGCCAGGGCAGGGCAGGGGCAGTATAGGCAGCCAGGGCAGGGGCAGTATAGGCAGCCAGGGCAGGGGCAGTATCTAGCCAGGGCAGGGGCAGTATATAGCCAGGGCAGGGGCAGTATAGGCACCCAGGGCAGGGGCAGTATAGGCAGCCAGGGCAGGGACAGTATAGCAGCCAGGGCAGGGCAGTATATAGACAGGGCAGGCAGTATATGGCAGGCGGGGGCAGGGGCAGTATAGGCAGCCAGGGCAGGGGCAGTATAGGCAGCCAGGGCAGGGGCAGTATATAGCCAGGGCAGGGGAAGTATAGGCAGCCAGGGCAGGGGCAGTATATAGGAAGGGCAGGGGCAGTATAGGCAGCCAGGGCGGGGGCAGTATATAGCCAGGGGCAGGGGCAGTATATAGGCAGCTAGGGCAGGGGCAGTATATAGCAGGGCAGGGGCCAGTATAGGCAGCCAGGGAGGGGCCCAGTATAGGCAGCTAGGGCGGGGGGCCCCAAGTATTAGCCAGGGCAGGGGCAGTATAGGCAGCTGGGCAGGGGCCAGTTTAGTCAGCCAGGGCGGGGCAGTATAGGCAGCCAGGCAGGGGCAGTATAGGCAGCGCGGCCAGGGGCAGTATATAGCCAGGGCAGGGGCAGTATAGGCACCCGGCAGGGGCAGTATAGGCAGCAGGGCAGGGGCAGTATATAGCCAGGGCAGGGGCAGTATATACCCAGGGCAGGGGCAGTATAGGCAGCCAGGGCAGGGGCAGTATATAGCCAGGGCAGGGGCAGTATAGGCAGCCAGGGCAGGGGCAGTATATAGCCAGGGCAGGGGCAGTATAGGCAGCCAGGGCAGGGGCAGTATATAGCAAGGGCAGGGGCAGTATAGGCAGCACGGGCAGGGGCAGTATATAGCCAGGGCAGGGGCAGTATAGGCAGCTAGGGCAGGGGCAGTATATAGCCAGGGCAGGGGCAGTATAGGCAGCCAGGGCAGGGGCAGTATAGGCAGCTAGGGCAGGGGCAGTATATAGCCAGGGCAGGGGCAGTATAGGCAGCTAGGGCAGGGGCAGTATAGGCAGCCAGGGCAGGGGCAGTATAGGCAGCCAGGGCAGGGGCAGTATAGGCAGCTAGGGCAGGGGCAGTATATAGCCAGGGCAGGGGCTGTATAGGCAGCCAGGGCAGGGCAGTATAGGCAGCTAGGGCAGGGGCAGTATAGGCAGCTAGGGCAGGGGAAGTATATAGCCAGGGCAGGGGCAGTATAGGCAGCCAGGGCAGTATAGGCAGCTAGGGCAGGGGCAGTATAGGCAGCCAGGGCAGGGGCAGTATAGGCAGCCAGGGAAGGGGCAGTATAGGCAGCCAAAAGGGACAGAAAGTATTTTAAAAAAAAATAAAAAGTAATACTCACCCGGACACTGCTGTCCCGTCCTCTTCATCTGGAGCCGGTGGCCGCTCACTGCAGAGTGCGGGGCCGCGGAGCAGGCACGCGATAAACGTCATTACATCGCGGCCTGCCCGCGGCCTCCTGGGAGCTAAAACAGAGGGATCAGTAGATCCCAGATGCTCAGCCTCGGCCGCTGCTTGCACCGGCGGTGCAGGCGGCGGCCGTGATGGCTGCATGGCTGGGTCGGTGACCGGCCATGCAGCTTTTGTGTGGCGAGGGGGGGGGGGCCTATCGGCCCGGACCCTAGCGGCCCGCCGGGCAAATGCCCGGTTTGCCCTATGGTCAGTCCGGGCCTGTTTGTCATCATGGCAGTCTGGAATGCAGGGGCGTCGCTAGGCTGTTTTATCCAGGGCACGAGCCCCGAATAAAACTCCCTGTGCCCCGAACCTCGCGGGCTTCAGGCCGCTGCCGTGGGCCTGGAGCATCGACAGTCTCTTCAGCTGTATGTGTGTCCATTGGACGCACATACAGCTGAGGGCTTCTGCGGAGCAGAGAGCGAGCGTTCCCTTCTCCGCAGACAGTGTCGGACTGGCTCCCCGGAGGATCGTTGGATCCTCCGCTAGGCCACGGATCCGACACTGTGGGGCCGCGGGGGCCTCCTAGCGCTGAGGGTCCGCCGCAGCCCCGTGCTGCTCAGCTGGCAGCGACGCGATGAAGTGATCTCATCATGCCGCTGCCTCTCCTCAGCCGCACAACCGTCATAGGCTGTGCGGCCGAGGAGCTGCCAGAGGAGCGTCCCGACGCAGGCAGCGTGATGACATCATCACGTCGCCAGTGTCCCGCAGAAGAGGAGCGTGCTTGGCCGGGGGAGGTAAGGTGAGTATTAATGTTGTTATTTTTATGGAGGTTACCTGCCTGAGTGACCTTATATTTATATACCTGCCTGAGAGTGACCCTATAAACCTGCCTGAGTGCCCCTATATCTATATACCTGCCTGAGAGTGACCCTATATACCTGCCCGAGTGCCCCTATATCTATATACCTGCCTGAGTGACCCTATTATTATTATTTTTATTATTATTAATTATTTTAAAGCGCCATTGATTCCAGGGCGCTGTACATTTGGGGGGGGTTACATACATAACATAAGTCAAACGAGTACAGTGATAATGACAATTGGTACGACAGAGGGAGAGAGGACCCTACCCGCGAGGGCTTACAATCTACAAGGAGGGGGAAAGAGACAGGAGGTGAGGGGCAGACATGTTTGTGGAGGAAGTAGTGACAACAAGGTTAGTGTAGGTTATAGGCAAGCCTGAAGAAATGGGTTTTCAGGTTGCTTTTGAAGCTGGTGAAAGTGGAGGAGTTGTGGGCAGGTGTGTTGGGGCAGTTAGTTCCAGAGTGTGGGGGAAGCACGAGAGAAGTCTTGGAGACGGTTGTGTGAGGAGCTGATAAGGGGAGAGCAGAGGAGAAGGTCCTGTGAGGAGCGGAGATTGCGTGGGGGGAGATATCTGGAAATTAGGACAGAGATATATTGTAGGGGAGAGGTCATGGAGAGCCTTGTAGGTCATGGATAGTAGCTTGAAATGAATTCGCTGGGCAATGGGAGCCAGTGAAGGGATTGGCAGAGGGGAGAGGCAGAGGAGTAGCGAGGAGAGAGGTGGATCAGCAGTGGGCAGCAGAGTTAAGGATGGATTGGAGGGGAGCGAGGGTGCTAGCTGGGAGGCCACTGAGAAGGATGTTGCAGTAGTCTAGGTGGGAGATGACAAGGGCATGGACCAGCATTTTTGTAGTGTCATAGCCGAGGAATGAGCGGATGCGAGAGATGTTTTTCAGGTGGAGGCGGCAGGCAGAGGTGAGGGTTTGGATGTGTGGTTTGAAAGAAAGAGCAGAGTCGAGGATTACCCCAAGACAGCGGACTTGTGGGACGGGTGAAAGTGTAGAGCCGTTGACTGAGATAGAGAGATCAGGGGCAGGGGTAGAGTTGGATGGTGGAAAGATGATGAGTTCTGTTTTCTCCACATTTAGTTTTAGGAGACGTGATGAGAAGAAGGAAGAAATGGAGGACAGACAGTCAGGGATCCGGGAGAGTAGAGAAGTGACATCTGGGCCAGAGATGTAGAGTTGGGTATCATCAGCATACAGGTGGTAATGAAAGCCATGTGAGGCTATGAGCTGACCCAGGCCAAGAGTGTAAAGAGAGAAGAGTAGTGGGCCCAGGACTGACCCTTGGGGGACACCAACAGAGAGTGGCCGGGGGGAGGAGGTGGAGCGAGAATGAGAGACGCTGAAAGTCAGATCAGTGAGGTACGAGGAGATCCAGGAAAGGGCCAAGTCCGTGATGCCGAGGGAGGAGAGGATTTGTAGCAGGAGGGAATGGTCGACAGTGTCAAAGGCAGAGGACAGGTCCAAGAGGAGGAGCACAGAGTAGTGGCATGAGGCTTTAGCAGTTACTAGGTCATTGCTGACCTTGGTTAGGGCGGTTTTGGTAGAGTGGTGGGGTGGGAAACCAGATTGTAGTGGGTCAAGAAGAGAGTTGGAGGAGAGGTGGGAGGACAGCTGAAGATAGACGTGCTGCTCGAGGAGTTTGGAAGCAAAAGGGAGAGTGGGGATGGGGCGATATTTGGGGCAGAGAGGAGGGGTCAAGGGTTGTTTTTTTAGGATTGGAGTGATAGTAGCATGTTTAAAGGCAGAAGGGAAGTGCCAGAGGTTAGTGATAGGTTGAAGAGATGGGGAGGGCGGGGATGATAGAAGATGAGGTCTGGGATGAGGTGGGATGGCAGTGGATCAAGACTACAGGTAGTGAGGTTATATCTATATACCTGCCTGAGAGTGACCCTATATCTATATACCTGCCTGAGAGTGACCCTATGTCTATATACCTGCCTGACTGAGGAGACATGTAGATATCTGCCTGACTGAGGGGGTATATCTATATACCTGTTTACTAGGGGACATATCTATATACCTGCCAAGGGTGGGGACCTATATATTTTACTTTTTTCTTTAACTGAGGGGACCTATACATGCCTGTTTAAAACTGCCCAAAGGGACTATATAGCTTCCTATCTGAGGGGACTATATCCCTATCTAAACTGAGGGGACTTATATATTTAGGAAAGGAGATGCTGGAATGTGAAGAGTCTAAGATATTGTCTCCAAATCTGAAGGGAGAGTATTGGCCTGGAGAAATCAGCATGAAGGTGTGAAAGGATGGAGAAGAAAGGGAAAAGTGAACGACGTGATCAGAAAAGATGTCTCCTGTGAGTCACTAAATGTAACGTCAGTGTAAATCACTATATTTCTGCAGAGCGTCTACATTTCAAAATAGTATCTACCACTATCTGGTCCCTGTATGGCGGTGGTTTATGTAATCAGAGCCTGTGTACAGCTGATAGTCACATGTGGGGGTTTGGCTCGGTCAGAGTCCAGCAGGATTATATGATCCTTAAGTAGTAATAGTTTGGGTCTTGGTTTTGTGGAGTGTTTTTTTGTAAAATCATTCGTTGGTAGATTTGCTCATGTATCGGTGGGATTATTTGTGACTGTTATTTAGGGGTATTACACTGTCATACGGAGGGGAGCGATTTTAAAAAAGCAGATTTGTCAGGGCTGATTTTCATTGTGCAGTGACTGCTGAGGAGATGGACGGGAGCTATGTGGAATGTGCAGAAAATTAGTGACAGGAACAGACGTTTTTTCTCACTAAAAACACATCTGCAGATCACAACGAGGTGTAAAAAATGCCGCGTGAACCCCGCCCTACTGAGCAAAACATAACACAGAGGTCCCCGGATGTTTTAGGACCCTAGCAACGCCCCTGCTGGACTGGATGGAGAAGGAAAGGGAACGTGAACGAGTCATCAGAGAAAAGTCACCTGTGAGTCACAAGATGTAACTGCACTGTAATCACTTATATGTCTGCAGAGTCTACCACTATATGCTTACTGTACGGAGGTAATACAGGCAGTCCCCGGGTTACAAACGGGATAGGGACTGTTTCCGCCCCTTTTAATGAGAAACACTTAGGGCGACATGTATGAATTCGAATGCGCACTTTTTTTTTATTGGCCCCGGGACACTCCAGTTCTAAATAGATATAGAAGAGTGTAGAATACGACAGTATAAAGATTTTTGGCGCACTAAGCTCTATGTAATGCGCCAAAATCTGTCGTATTCTACACTCTTCTATATCTTTTAGAACTGTGGTGTCTCCGCCAAGTAAAAAAAAAGTACGCATTCGAATTCATACATGTCGCCCAATCATTTTAAAAAAGTTGAAAGTTTAAAAAAGTTAAAATTTTTACATTTTGTGTAATTGGGATTGGGGGAGAGGACCTAATACATTATCTCAACTCACAAGAGCCTAGTGACAGACTCAGCTCTGCTACTCCTGTTTACATCGATCCATTACTGCTATTGTAAGTGACCCACCAGACCGAGAGCAGTTACACTTATTAATCCCTAATCCACTGCACTTAAGAGTTATTCCCAGTCCGCCCCATCAGGCGTCTCCTCCTCGCGCCTGTCACTTGCCTCGTTAACCAAGTACATACAGTACAATTTGCAGATAAATTGCCGCCGTTAGATGCATAGCAGTCATTAGCATCTGATTGGCGCCGTGTCAGGTGCATTGTTACCCTGTCACTTTGTTCATTTCAAGGCTTCTTCCGTAGCAATCCCAGGTAAATGAATCTTTCCATTTTCCTTGATATCTTTAGATCTCTTAATTCATCCTCTATTGTTACCGGTCTGGTAAATTGCACTAAGTCATAGGAGGTGGGATAGGGGGATGGAGGAGATAAGCTTCATCAGAGGGATGAGTAATTAATTGCCCCACCTCACTATGTGAAGAGAGGGAACGTGTTCTGTGTAATCCTAGATCTAATGCAAAATACAATTTTGGTTATTAAGTGCCAAGATTGCATAGTTTCCTTGCATAAAGTCTGTGTCTCCTCTCCTGTGTGGTGTAGTATAGAGGAGCTGTCTCCTCTCCTGTGTGTTGTAGTATAGAGGATCTGTCAGCTCTCCTGTGTGGTGTAGTATAGAGGAACTGTCAGCTCTCCTGTGTGGTGTAGTATAGAGGCTCTGTCTCCTCTCCTGTGTGGTATAGTGGATCTGTCTCTTCCTGTGTGGTGTAGTATAGAGGATCTGTCTCCTCTCCTGTGTGGTGTAGTATAGAGGATCTGTCAGCTCTCCTGTGTGGTATAGTATAGAGGATCTGTCTCCTCTCCTGTGTGGTGTAGTATAGAGGATCTGTCAGCTCTCCTGTGTGGTGTAGTATAGAGGATCTGTCAGCTCTCCGGGGTGGTGTAGTATAGAGGAGCTGTTTAGCTCTCCCGTGTGGTGTAGTATAGAGGAGCTGTCAGCTTCCTGTGTGGTGTAGTATAGAGGAATCTGTCAGCTCTCCGGTGTGGTGTAGTATTTGAGGCTCTGTCTCCCCTCCTGTGTGATGTTGTATAGAGGATCTGTCAGCTCTCCTGTGTGGTGTAGTATAGAGGGGTCTGTCAAACTCTCCTGTGTGGTGTAGTATAGAGGATCTGTCAGTCTTTCCTGTGTGGTGTGTATAGGGGATCTGTCAGCTCTCCTGTGTGGTGTAGTATAGAGGATCTGTCAGCTTTTTCCTGTGTGGTTTTAGAACAGAGGATCTGTCTCCTCTTCTGTGTGGTGTAGTATAGAGGCTCTGTCTCCTCTCTGTGTGATTTTAGTATAGAGGATCTGTCAGTCTCCTGTGTGGTGTAGTATAGAGGGTCTGTCAGCTCTCCTGTGTGGTGTAGTATAGAGGCTCTATATAGAGGCTCTGTCTCCTCTCCTGTGTGGTGTAGTATAGAGGATCTGTCTCCTCTCCTGTGTGGTGTAGTATAGAGGATCTGTTTGGCCCTCCTGTGTGGTGTTTGAACAGAGGAAACTGTTCCTCTCCCGTGTGGTGTAGTATAGAGGCTTGTCTCCTCTCCTGTGTGTGTAGTATTGAGGATCTGTCAGCTCTCCTGTGTGGTGTTGTATAGAGGATCTGTCAGCTCTCCTGTGTGGTGTAGTATAGAGGCTCTTCTCCTTCCTGTGTGGTGTAGTTTAGAGGTCTGTCAGCTCTTTCCCGTGTGGTGTGTATAGAGGATCTGTCAGCTCTCCTGTGTGGTGTAGTATAGGGCTCTGTCTTTTCCCCTCCCGTGTGTGGTGTAGTAAGGGATCTGTCAGCTCTCCATTTGTGGTGTAGTATAGAGTATCTGTCTCCTCTCCTGTGTGGTGTAGTATAGAGGATCTGTTTGCTCTCCTGTGTGGTGTAGAACAGAGGATCTGTCTCCTCTCCTGTTTGGGTGTAGTATAGAGGATCGGTCTCCTCTCCCGTGTGGTGTAGTATAGAGGATCTGTCTCCTCTCCCGTGTGGTGTGGTATAGAGGATCTGTCTCCTCTCCTGTGTGGTGTAGTATAGAGGATCTGTCTCCTCTCCTGTGTGGTGTAGTATAGAGGATCTGTTGGCTCTCGTGTGTGGTGTAGAATAGAGGATCTGTTTGGCTCTCCTGTGTGGTGTTATGCAAAAAGGAAAAAGAAAGGGGGCGCACAATAGCGTTATATTGTAACTGGTAAAATACAAAAGTAGAGAGAAATTTTCTCACCTTCTAGTGTTGCGCTTTTATTTTAGAGGCAAACACTCATAAGCGCTTGCAGGGCTATTTGTACCCCGTAGCCCTTACTACGGCAGCCGTTTGGGCTCTGTTGCTCCGCTCGGATGACGGTAGGAGAAAAAAACCACAAAATGGGGGGAAAAAGAAAAAAAGGACCCGGCGCACGTGAGGTGTAGGTAAAAAAGCCAAATCTAAAGGCTTTTATTTAAAAAGTTTTTTCTTAAAATGTCGCAGCGTTACGAGACAAAATTAAAAACATAGGAACTTAAAAGAGACTTTACGCGTCTCGCGCGTGTACCCGCGCTTCATTTAGAAGTAAAGAATAACAAAAAACATGAGTATATATAGTGCTAACATGTATTGTAATTGGTTGTTACTTTTTTACAGGTAAGTGACGTGAAAACACTGTGGTAAAGAAAAGGGAGACAATTGGGAGAGAAAGGTGTCAATCAAAAGTGAGAAGAGCAAGGAGAAGATACGGGGAAGACCGGGGAGTCATATCGGGAACCCGTGCATATTGGAAAACCTCTTCTCCCATTCACAAGCTCTTCTCTTTTTTCTAATTTTCTTCACTTATTTCTTTTCAATACTCCAGGTAGTGATTTTTTCTACATCACCACCCCTAAACATAGTTTCCCCACCCAATCATTACACTACCACACCAATTTAACTTTATTTCTATTTTTATTATCGCAAAAACATATCGAAGTACAATATATGCACGGGGTTCCCGATATGATCCCGGTCTTCCGTATTTCTCCTTGCTCGTCTTCTTTTGATTGACAAATTTCTCTCCCAATTGTCTTCCTTTTCTTTACCACAGGTGTTTTCAGTCACTTACCCGTAAAAAAAGTAACAAAACCCAAATTTCAATACATGTTAGCACTATATATCCTATTTTTTTTGCTATTCTTTACTTCTGATAAAGGGGGAAACACGCGCAAAAGGGGTTTTTTAAAGTCTCTTTTAATTTCCCTTTTTTTTTAAATTTTGTCCGGGGTTTAAAACCCCCGACTTTTTTAAAAAAATTAAAATTTTTTTAAATTTGAGAACCCTTTTGACTTGTTTTTTCCCCCTACACCTGCCCTTTTGGCCCCGGGTCCATTTTTTCTTTTTTTTTTCTTTTTCTCCTTTTGTGGCTTTTTCTCCTTTTGTGGTGTAGTATAGAGGATCGCCCAGCTCTCCTGTGTGGTGTAGTATAGAGGATCTGTCTCCTCTCCTGTGTGGTGTATTATAGAGGATCTGCCCTCTCTCCTGGGGTGGTGTAGTTTAGAGGATCTTTTCGCTCTCCGGTTTTTGGTGTGGTTTTAGTATAGAGGATCTGTCAGCTCCCTTTTGTGGTTTTAGTTTTGAGGTTCTGCGTTTTCCTATGTGGTGTAGTATAGGGGTTCTGTCCCCCTTTTTCCTTGGGGTTTTGGTATATAAAAGGGGATCTCTCTCCTTCCTGTGTGGGGTGGGAATTTTGAGGATTGTCAGCTTTCCTGTGTGGTGTAGTATAGAGGATTGTCAGCTTTCCTGTGGCTGTAGTATAGGGGGATTTTGTCAGCTCCCCTGTGTGGTGTTATTTTTAGGGGATCTGTCCCCTCTCCTGTGTGGTTTTTTTATAGAGGATCTGCCCCCTTTTCTGTGTGGTTTTAGTAGAGAGGATCTGTCTCCTTTCCTGGGGGGTTTTGTAGTATAGAGGATCTGTCTCCTCCCCTGTGGGGTTGTAGTATAGAGGTTCTGTTTTTGCTTTCTGTGTGTTGTGGTATAGGGGAAACTTTTGTTGCTCTTGTTTTAGTGTAGTAAAAGGGGGATCTGTCCCCCCCCCTGTGTGGTTTTAGTATAGAGGTTCTGTCAGCTTTTCCTGTGTGGGTTTTATTTATAGAGGATCTTTTAAGCTCTCCTGTGTGGTGTAGTATAGAGGTTCTTTTGCTCTTGTGTGGTTTTTTGTATAGAGGTTTCTGGAAAGCTATTTTTTTGTGGTTTTATATAGAGGACTGTCAGCTCCCCGTGTGGTTTTTTAGTATAGAGGATTTTTTCCCCTCTTCTGTGTGGTGTGGGTTAAGAGGATCTTTTCCCCTCTTCTGTGTGGTGTGTATAGGGGGAACTTTCAGTTCCTGTTGGTGTGTATATAGGTTCTGTCTCCCCCCTGTGTGGTGTAGTATAGAGGATCGTTCCTTTCTGTGTGGTGTGGGTTATGGGAAGGGTTTCTGTAAGCTCTCCGGGTGGGGGTTTTGTATATGGGAAATCTTTTCTTTTCTCCTGTGTGGTTTAGTATAAGGGAATCTTTCCCTTCTCCTCTGGGGGTTTTGTAGTATAGAGGATCTGTTTCCTCTCCTGTGTGGTTTTTGTATGAGGATCTTTTTTCCTTTTCCTGTGGTTGTAGTATTGGGGAAATTTTTTTTCCTACCCTTGTGGGGGTTTTTTTTAGTATAAGGATCTGTCCCCTCTCCTGGGGGTTTGTATTTTTAGAGGATCTGTTTCTTTCCTGTGGGGTGTAGTATAGAGGATTTTGGTCAGCTCTCTTTTGTGGGGTTGTATAGGGATTGTCTCTCGCCTGTGTGGTTTTAGTATAGGGGGTTCTTTTGTAGCTTTCCTGTGGGGTTTGCAGATAGAGGATCTGTCCCCTTCTCCTTTTGTGGAGTAGTTTAGGGATCTGTTTCCCCCCTTCCTGGGGGGTTTTGTAGTATTTAGGGGATCTGTCTCCTCTCCGTGTGGTTTTTGGGGATAGAGGATCTGTTTTCCTCCCCTGTGTGGTGTTTTTTAGAGGACCCTGTCAGCTTTCCTGTTTTGGTTTATAGTTTTAAGGGGGAGCGTTCCTCCCCCTTGTGTGGTTTTAGTATAGGGACTGTTCCTCCCCTGTGTGGAGTAGTTTTGGGGGGATCTTTTCGCCTCTCCTGTGGGGTTTGTAGTATAGAGGGATCTGTCTCCTTCCTGTGTGGTGTAGTTTTTGGGGATCTGTTCCTCTCCTTTTGGGGTTTGTAGTTTTGGGGGAAATCTTTTTTCCTCTCCTGTGGGGTTTGAAAGTATAGGGTTTGTCCCCCTTCCCCCTGTGGGGTTTTTGTTTTTAAAAGGGTTTCTGTTCCTCTTCTGTTGGGTTTTGGGTATGGGATCTGTCAGTTTCCCTGTGTGGTGTAGTATTTTGGATCTTTTCTCCTCTCCTGTGTGGTGTAGTTTTAGAGGTTCTTTTAAACCCTCTCCTGTGTGGGTACCATAGGGATCTGTCAGTCTCCTGGGGTTTTGGTGAATTTTTGGGTTTCTTCAGCTCTCCTGTGTGGTGTAGTATAAAAGGAAATCTGTCTCCTCTCCTTTTGTGGGGGAAATTTATAGAGGTTTTTTTTTCCTTTTCTCCCTGGTGGTGTAGTATAAGGGATCTGTCCCTTCCCCTGTGCGGTGTATTTATAAAAGGTTCTGTCACCTCTCCTTTTTGGGGTAAAGTATAGTGGTTCGGTTTCCCCTTTCTCCTTTTGTGGTGTAGAATAGGGGAAATCTTTTTTCCTCTCCTGTGTGGTTTTATTTTAAAGGATTTTTTCTCCTCCCCCTGTGGGTTGTTTAGAGGTTTTGTCACCCTCCTGGGTGGTAAAGTATAGAGGATCTGTCCCCTCCCCTTTGTGTGGTGTAGTTAAGAGGATCTGTCTCCTCCCTTTTGGTGGTGTAGTATAGAGGATCTTTCTCCTCTCCTGTGTGGTGTAGTATAGAGGTTTCTGTCCCTTCCCTGTGTGGTGAAGTTTTTGGGATTGTCCCCTTTCTCCTGTGGGGGTTGTATGGGAGGATCTTTTCTCCCCTGTGTGGTTTTGGTTTAGGGATCGGGGCCCTCCTTCCTGTGGGGGTGAAAGTAAAAGGGGGATCTGCCCGCTCTCCGGGGTTTTTTTTGTGTATAGGGTTCGGGCCCCCTCTCCTGGGGGTTGGTTTTGTAGTATGAGGGTCGTCTCCTCCCCTGTTTTGGTGTAGTATGAGGATCTTTTTTCCTCTCCGTGGGGGTTTTGTAAGAGGATCTTTTCCCCTTTCCCTGTGTGGTGTAGTATAGGGATCGGTCTTCTTTCCTGTTTTGGGTGTAGTATAGAGGATCTGTATCCTCTCCTGTGTGGTGTAGTATAGAGGTCTGTCAGCTTCCTGTGTGGTGTAGTATAGAGGATCTGTCTCCTCTCTTGTGGTGTAGTTTAGAGGATCTGTTCCCTCTCCGGTGGGGTTTGTAGTATAGGGATCTATCTGCTCCCCTGTGTGGTTTTTAGTTTTAGGGGGTTTTGTCTTCTTTCTGTGGGTTTATTTTATAGAGGATCTATAATTTTCCCCTGATATCGCCCCCTTTTTTGGGGAAATTATGAAAAATTTTTCAGGATCCCATTCCCTTTGGAAGGTTTCCCGGGGTTGCCTGAATGGTATTCGGAAAAGGGGCCGTGATACCGTGGAGACATGTGGGACTCTGCTTTTGAAGTGCCCGATATATGCCGGCGAATTTTGGGTTTTTAAGTTTTGGGGGGTTGGGCCCTACAAAATGGAGCGGCGGTTACTGCAGGTATAAGAAAAATTTACATTACGTGGGGCGAAATTTAAATTTTTCTTTTTTAATTTTATGTTTGTTTTTGTAAAATTTTGTGGGGAAATTTTTGGGTTTATTGATCATAAAATTTGCAAGTTTTGCCCCCGGGTATTTTCCGCAGCAATAGGGCCTTTTTATTGATAACCAGTTGTTGGTTTGATTTGGAATTTTTAGTTGGAAATTAAATTTGGAGAAAGGATTTTTTCCTTTGTGAAGGGGTTTTTTCTCAAAACCCAAATTTAAATTTTTTTTCTTTAATAATTTCTCGCATGTTAGGTTTGGTTTTTTAAAAAAGGGGGGAAGGGTTTCCCTTTTTATGATTTAACTATTTTTCCATTTTGAAAAACTATAAGTTTTTTTGGGGAAAGTTAGTTTCCCGGGGGAACTTTTAAAGCTTTTTTTTTAAATTTGTTTTTAACATTTTGGAGGGTTGGGGAAAATGAAAAACCCTTTTAAAAAATCCCTTTGTTAAAAATTTTTTGCCCGGGGTATCCCCGATTTTTTCAATCTATTAAGAGTTTTTGGGGAGTGTTTTAAATTTTTCCTCGGAAGTGGATTTTTTTTTATTCTGATTAACTCAAAAAAAGGGATATTACCGGAAACTTTTTGGATGGAGAGAGTTGGCCTTTAAATAACGATTTTTTTGTCCCATTTTTTTTATAGGGGGGAAATTTGAAAACTTCCTTGATCCGCCCATTTCCGGGAAAAATTTTTCCCCACCCAAAAAATGAAATTGTTTCAGGGTCCCTTTTCCAAAGGGTGAAGTTGGAGGTTGAAATTTTTATTGTTGATTTTATTTTAAAAAAAATTACCCGGGGGGGCCTTGCCCCCCTCCCACCGGGAAAGGAAAGGTCATCAATGTCCCTTTCCCATCCCACCTGTTGTGGGAGAAAAAGGGGGAAAAATTCGGGGGGTCAAAAAAAAACCCCTTTTTCCCAAAATGAAATTTTTAAAATATTAGAAACGCAGGTGAGCATTTGGCCCCCTTTGATGTCCCCTGTTTTTTGGATGAAAAAGGGGGTTAAATTCAAATGAAAAATGGGAATTATTTAGTGAAATTTACACTAAAAGAAGGAAATCTTTTGGCAGGGAATATAATTAATTTATTAAAAAATCTTTCAAGCATTCTTTTCCCTTTTTTGTGGGAATGGGGGATAAAGCCCCAAATATTCTTTAAAAAGTGACCCAAAGGGAAATTTAAACACCCCCGTCTATTTTAGACAAAATTTTTCACAAAAATTTTGGTATTTTTTTTTTTAACCGGTTTTTTTAAAATACCATGGGCTGGATTTAATTTTGTCAATCCAATCCCCCAAAAATTTCAGTAATAGACCCGATGCCACTAACAATGGGCCGGGGGGGGGGGGTGGAAACGGGGGGCCCTTGGGGAATTTTTGGGGAAGGGAGTGTGGGTATAGGGCCCGGGGGAAATTCAACAAATATTTTTAATCTGCTAG